>LUCH01002016.1:0-18196 GCA_013368495.1 Paragonimus heterotremus | reverse complement strand
TATAGTTGGGTGTGAAAGAGGAAAACTGGGTACAGGGTTCATATAACGAACTCTCTAATCCACACTAAGATCCCCTGACAGACAAAGTGATGATGGGAAAAATTAAAGCTAGGTTATCGCCTCATCGTGTTTGTCTGTCGCTCATCCTTTAAAGGAATCTATTGTTTAACCTTCAGAAATGTAGTGACCTGATGATGAAGTTCTAAAAAAACAGGTGTTTGTCAACTTTTTTAAATTCTGAACGACAGCATGGGTGTGTTAAGCCTTGTCCTAGTGAGCATCGAGGTCGATGTGCATATTAAAAACATTGTTACAAAAGACTGATTCAACGATTAGTCATTCCTGCTTTCCATTTGCTAATCCTATATATATATATATATATATATATATATATATATATATATATACTAAAAAGCCAACTTTAAGTTGAACCATGCTCACTCGAACTTAAAATTCACGAGAGAGAACGAAGCGAATGATTGTCTTCCGTTCCTGGACATTCTAGTCACTCGAAGACCAGATGGCACGGTAAGGTGATCCGTCTACAGGAAACCCATCTGAACTGGATAGTACATGTGTTTCGAAAGCCTCTGTCCGGCGCAGCGTAAGAGAAATCTAGTTAAGATGCTTTTCCACAGAGCACGGAGAATTTGCACTAAAGACAACCTACAGCTAGAGTTAGGCTTACTAACAGACACTCTGCAGGTCAACGGGTATCTCCTGCGATTTATTGAAAAATACAGCAAGGACGTCATCCCAACTGTGGAAGTGACGACGGTACCGAAGAGGAAAGTGTATCTGGAACTTCGGCTTCTAGGGGACAGCTCGTCAACAATGACGATGAAGCGTCTAACAGCTGTTGTATCCAGGACTTATAACGCTGCAAAGCTGTGTTTAATACAACGAACGAGAACTCTACCAGTCGCCCGGGTTACGAACAAACAGTGTACGTGTGTCACATCTACCTGTCTATACAAATACTTGTGTGGCTGCAGTATGAGCTACATAGGGAGGACAGACCAACAACTAGCTGTTCGTATTAAGGAGCAAGTACCCAAATGGCTGGAGACGTAGTTAGAAACGTTAGGAGCCTGTATAGATGTTGATGGACGGCACCCCGCATCTTCCATTGCAAGGTACATAATAAAAACAACGAACAGAGTCGATGTTCCTGACGCGTTCTCGGTGATCTTTCGGTGCAACCGGAAACGCATACTCCAGTTTGCTGAGGCTTTGGCTATTAAACGTCACAGTCCCCTCTGGGTGTTTAAAAACAATCCGTGTTGACACTGTGGCTACCCTGGCAGCCGGCATTCCCACAATTTTGATTTTCAGTTTTGGTGTCTGTTTGTTTACTCCCTTAAGCCATGACTTTCGCTCTGTGGACTTCTGACTCGTTTAAAATTAGTTACATGTCCATGTGTGGTCAGAATGTACGAAATGTTAGTCCGCAGAACATTACATAAATTGCGCCTTCTCATTGTTTTATTCCAGTTCATCAAGGGAACGAACTGCTTCAACTGTGAGTATTCACCAATTGTCTAAAATTCCAACAGACAGCACTCCGATAATCTTAATCAGAGTGGCTCAAGCTTATAAGCTAATGCGATTCCTCTGTAGACTTACATAAATGCCGTCAATGGATAGCAATACTGATGTGTACACTGTTCACGACTTTGTTAGCAATATACGAGGTTTGGATGTGGAAGAAAGAAACGATATTTGCTCATTACACGTCTGTATTCCGAACAAGGTGGCATCAGGAGCACTGGATGATATACCTTAAAATAAGACGCAATAGTAGGAACATGCCAAATTATCTATGATCCACAACGTAGACGTGAAGAAATTTTGCACCGTATCTGTATTTTGAAGACAATCTGACATAAAAGTATGGTCATCATTCGAGTCAACATCATTCGGACCGCTTGCTGAGTATGATATGTAGAACTCCGAAGATAGGCGTTTCAGGAATATCGCAGGAACATTGCAGTTGGGGTCGTCAATGATAAATTATGGGGAATTCCTATAAGGCCAACACTAAGTTATTACTGGAATTTCAATTCAAGAAGAAGGTAGAAAGAAACAGATTGTTGCGGTTTATAGAGGCGTTATTATTAAAACAACCTGCTGAAAACATAGGGATGGCCGAAGACCGTGAGGCATCAACCAGTGGCATCATACTGCAGTTCAGTCCATTCACACATAAAAGCAGTCAACTGCAGATAAACTTTCACACAACAGAAATCGTTTTAGTTCGCCCGCATTGCCAAAACGTGTGGGGACATCTGGTATCAAACGTCTGTCTCAAACTAATTCTTAGACTCATTCTTAGACTTGCGCTAAACGCGGCGTTGGCTACAGCTACATGGTCGTAATCTGTGAACGCAGTCAGTTGCACAAAGCGCACGCGGCCGTTTATACTGCTACAGATTTGAAATGACGTATATCGACTACAACGGTCTAATGAGTCCTTCACATCTGCAAACTTCTACGCTGTATCCCGCCACATCCTGATATAATTATAACGGTGCACTTTTTCAAAACCATCAAGAGCTTTTTAAATCATCCTGCATACATTCCGCATTATTAAACGGCCTCTTGAAACTTGTTTTGGAGACATTAGGCAGGAATTTATTTTAATCGTCCCGAGCAATACAGGTGTAAACTTATGAGGCTTTGTGCAGCTGACTGCGCTCATAGACTACGACCATGTAGCTATAGCCTACGCTGCGAAACGCGATGGCTCGATCCTAGCCATCCATTCGCCCCACATCCGGTCAGGAAGCCACATGTTAGCTGTCTCACTCACTCACGTATCCCAGGTCTATTCTCAAGGTCACAGACACAACACGCGCTCTACAGGCCAGTGCGTGATTCAGCAGGCCCTGTCCACACGGCACGCGCAGGCTCAGTTACGCATATTTCGCCCGACAGACAGTGGTCTCTTCTCCCCTCAACAGTGCGTGAGGCAAGGCCACATGCATGCACACGCGCGCGTTAACGTACAGGCATGTGACGCACGCGCATGAAGGCGACTAAACTCTCAGGGACAACACAACTTCTGACGTTATTTCTCGGACCCTGAACAAGACAGCGACGCACAGACAACGGACACGAGAACGTCAGCTACACCACAACTCTACAACTCCACATCGCATCCACGTGATTCTGTCCCTACAACACAGCCAACACACAGCGTAGATGTGGATACTGCTATTCACACTGTTATCAACTCGGACATTATTTTGTATTGTGCGTGAGTCTCCTGGCTTGTCTATTTCTAATCATTTTCCTGTTTATGCCTATTCCTGTTAAACACCTTGATACCCTTCTTTTGTTATATGTAGTTAGTGTTACGCCGTAGTTATTTATCTATAGCCCACAACATTGCCCTACGTAACCGACTCAAGCGTCAAAATCCAATCCGCTACCGATGTAAACAATACAGTGAAAAACTTCACCAACTTACCTTACAAAAAGGAGTCTCTTACAAGCAACGGGGAGCAATATGAAAAGGTCTAGGATCAAAACCACATAAACATTTTTCGAAATTTGCTCCAAGATCCGGACGAGATGCACACAAGAGAGGGTATATTGTAAAATATCTCCATCCCGTAACTCAACCTAGGCGGACGAAACGGGTGAACCGTGGCTACAAGAACACCACCTGTCACAAGAACCACACGTGTCACGAAGTCAACACAAACTGATGCTAGATTAATCGGACTGCCTAAGGGGAAATAAGAATGACTAGTCTTTGAATCAATCTTCTCTCAATACTTTAAACAGACACATCGGTCCCGATGCTCAGAACTCACTGTTGATCACACAACTAAGACAAAAACGAGCGACAGACAGACAGACAGTTATAAAGATAGAGGTGATAACCAGGCTGTAATTTTCCACACCATCGCAATATTTGACAATTGATTATGGTGTGGATTTCAAACGTCACAAAACACACCACTACTCAGTGTTCACCTTTTACGTGTTCTCACAGATTTCCAAATATCTGCTCGAAATTAGGCAATAGCCATACCTTTTGGTTCTGACTAGATGGAGTTATTTAGGATTCGAAGAATTCATAGGAAATTTACAAATGATAAGAAGCTGAGTGGACTTATTTACATCCAAAGGTGGTTTAAAATATTTAGAAAAAAGATGTCTGAAGATTGTTTCAGTTTCAGAGGATCACCAACAGCAGAAAGATTGTGAAAGGGAACGCGGATTAGAAATTTGACCACTGTCTATCAGACGTTCAACAAGCCCAGCACAATATACTTTAATCGACAAATGAGTAGCGTCAACAACGGGCGATCAAGCAGATATTCACGCTTCGGCAAGGATTCTAATAATTCCTTTATCTGCAGACCCCGTCTAGTGTCTGGAATATTTGCATCAAGTCCAAACTTGAATTCAGCTGCTGATGACACAGTTACGATATTGTTGTAGGCTGTTCCGGATTGGGCACACCAGGACGTCAAACGATGTCCCCTTCAAGTAAAACGACTCATTTGATGCAGTGGCTTCAATGAGTTATCTTTAAAATGGTAAATTTTCGTTCGACGAAAATATATTTCGTAAAGAATGCTGAAAGTGATACAGTAGTCTAAATGACAGACTCAAATCTTCTTCGGTATGTTGCTGGCGCATCCAGAAATGTCCCCGTTTGGATAGGATAAACGACATAGTGTAATAACCCGTTTGTTAGCTCCACGTTGTACCTCTTCTATAATAACAATGTCCTTCATGAAATAGGAACGACAAACCTAAAGTACTAGTTGCGATTCAGGTATTAAGTTGGAAAGAATCCAAGTACATCCTCCAGGTTGTGTAGATGTAAGAAATGTACTATAGACCGTTAATTACACTACACACCGTACCTATTGCTGTTACTTAAGTTTACCATTTCCAAAACTAATGGGTCCAGTTTTCTCAACTTCATCCTTTTCTATACAAAATGTTGATTTCAGCACCATCATTGCTCCGTTTTCCTTCGCACTCGTTAAGCCCATCATTGAGTGAATGTTCTCATGTCTTCCGTCTGTAATTCTACACTTCCCTGCAACGTCTTTTTTATAGGAGTGGATAAGAAGCGGAAATATCTGCAAGTCATCCACGTGCATACAGTTGTCAAACAACGTTATTAATACTGGGGTTCATGGTAGTAGACAACAGAATATTTCGGTAGGTACTCTCACTTTCTGTCTCTTCGTACAAGATATTTTCATTAGTTCGAACAAATTTGTAAATGCGCTTTCAACTGATACCATTCTTATCATAGTTTTCCTGATCCATTCCATCCTCAGTCTCTACGGTTGGTCAACCTCAGCAGGAAAAATCATTCCCCTGATATCCTTGAAACCACGTATGCCACCGAGTGCTGGAAGTAGCTCTGTTGAGCTACCTCGCTTTGTCGATGAAATATACTAGCCGTTTTTAACTCAGTCGATCGTACTCACAACATGCGTGAGCCTGCATGTTGGCGCACGATCCCTGCATGATGAATGCGCAGTCAGGTTAAGCATTACATGACGTGTTAGTCTTTGCGTACATCTGTAGCATTTGCGACTGTTAGCCAAATTGTTCATACTGAGTGAGACACAGAGTAGTTCGGTGAATAATTATCTATCCTATGTATGAGAGTGTTCCGTCTGCGGCGGGCCACTTAACATGAAGCGTTCAAACCGAGTGCCTTCACTTGTGCACTATAAATATCTACTGACGATCTCAAAGAGATCGTTCAACTTGTTTTGTTGACTTGCCTGTGGTTGCATCAAATGATGTCCAAGAAAAATCATCCTTAATATCCAGTTCGCTCGTAAGTAATACTGACATTCTGTTTGTGTTCACTAACCGGAACTATATCCCACGTTATAATTTCAGAGTAAACCCTGTGCGCACTCTCGTTCAATTTTACCTGTTCTTCGGGTGTGTTTTTTCACGGATTTTAACTCGCCAATTCTCACCCACTGAGTCAATTTTCATACATGATAACGCAATATTCTTATTTTTACGTGATCTATCGGGTTTTTTTTACCACGCCAAACGGTTGTGTTGAAACATTTCGCAGAATGTCCGAGTAATTTACTCTCACCAAATGTATCTCCTACACCGTAACGGTAAGGCTTATAACGTAGTCGATGGATTGAAGAGATGATGTTGTTAGCAGGGTCGGAATTTGCTATATTTAATGTACCCTAAATTGTTTACTAATGCATAGCTGACAGTATTTCCTGGGTTTAGTCCTTAGTTTATCATTAACCTTGTTAATTTTCGGATTATTTTTGCTGGTTAGTACACTTTCGGTAGACGAATGAAGAACAGTTTGTGAAGCAAATGTTGCATAGACAAACAAAATCATCGGTGTAAATACCTGCTCGCTAGAAACTGCGATACATTGGCTTTTAAGATGTAATATAGATCCTAATTAGTGGCAAGACTCAGCTGTAAATCAGATCGTCTGAGACAGTGCGACCCGGCCGGGGATCTAAAAGTGCAGTGGATGACAATCCCACAGCTATGATTTCAACCGCGTGGTATGCAAGGCGCCGTAGGTCGTGGTGTCCTGACCGTGCAGCATTGGGGTTAGTGCGGCCGCATGTACGCCGATCGTCTCGGATTGATGAGTCATAAAAGTACTCACAACAGTCAAATCAACCGTCGTCTGCAAAACCGTGCGTTCTTTCCATTTCAGAAAGATGGGGAACGGTGGCTCACCACATCAGATCTTTTCAACTTTGTTGATTTACTGCCATCTGGCTTGAAACAGTTATCCTTACAAATTTCACAGTTTGTCACGGTGAGAAAGGATGCTAAGTCGAGCACGTTGTCCCGTTAATGGGAAATCGGATCCTTCATTAAGCTAAGCGACAGTCTTATCGTTATTAAGAATGCACCGTATGTAAAGACTTTATTCTTACAATTAAGGACGGAACCTCATCAAAACTTGAAGGGCCAGCCAATAAGAAACTGCTGTTCACCTAGTTAGCAAACAGCAACAGGACAGTTAGCGTCTCCTGTAGAAATAATCGGATTATCTGAGCGTTACTCACAAGCGAATGTGGCTGTGCATTCACGCAAGATAATTCGCAAATGCCTAACGGGAGTTCAGTGGTAATGTGGTCAATACGGTTACCACATGAAAGCATGGTCGACGTTCTAATCCTGTATGAAGCAAGGATGTGTACTACTGATGAGCCCTAACAAGAATGAAACTAGTACAGTGTTTCTTTTCGAATGGGACCCACCAGAAAGTTTATTGGGATGTGAAAACTGCCATCAATTGTGAGTAGTGACTAGTTTACATTTGAATGGTACGGCACAGTTATTATACAGTGAAAGTAACCAGAGGACCTAAAAGACCTATGCTACAACTGAACTCCACATCTGATTCAGAATAGACTCAGTTGCAAAAAATATGGACTTCGGCTGGATTCGAGCCAGCGACAGAAACAATATACCCAAACGCGGGAAATGCCCTACCAGTTGAGCTATGAAGCCACGTCCGGAGCACGGAAATTTCACATTTGGACCTAGTTACCCATCCAACCAACTGTGTCATATGGAATCCCACAAATGATCCAGCAGATTGACTGCCCAAGCAAGATTTCTTGATCAGTTCACGCCGAAATCCACGAACGCCGCCGATAAGCATTTACACAGTATAACTGTTAAGTAGTTTGGCAGATTTCATAAGTTAGAACCGACCCAATTGCGTAAACTCCGGACTTCGGCTAGATCCGAACCAATCCATCGTTACCCGGTTCTCTGGTTTTGTAACTAAAGTGGTTTATATGTAATCCATGCGTATCTGCTGTTTCACTCGGTTACGTTAATTGAGTTACATCATTTATATTGCAGAAGCTATAAGAAGTTGGCCACTTTGCTTAACATTATGCAAAAACGAGTGCTATAGAACGAGGTAATCAAATCGTTACAAGATGAATGACAATCATCCTAGCCTCCCAAGAATCACTGCCCGATATATTGATCAACTTATTTCGTCGCATTTGTATACCCATAGTAACCAATGTACGAAATATCGAAAATCTGGCTGCCTATTTTCTCCTGTCAATAAAACGGTTTGCAGTCGTTAAGATCCCCGATCTTATATACCTGTTTGATTGATTGGTGTGCAACAATGTTGATGTAATTGTCGGACCATGTAGCCTTTAAATGATCACCTGTGAACTGTGCAATAGTGGAACTTAATTTAGAAACCAACATGTATTATGACCACCGAATCATTTAGTCGTAAAATCCACAGAAATCATGGAGACCTCGTGGCAACGATTTTGAAAACCAGAAGACAGTGTTGTTCATGCATTAAAACTATCTGAGAGGCGATTTTACTGGAACTAGTGTTATAATCCTACCACAGTACGGAACATTGATTATAATGCACAGCGCTAATGACCCCACATTAGGCATGACTGAATGATCACATCCGAACACTCAATTACATTCGTTTCTGAGTAGTACACAAGAGACCCACTAAATGTGCTGTTAACCACAGTCGATGATCTTGTATTTATCGCCTCCCTCTAACTCCAAATCACAGATATCATTAGACATGCTGAGGGATATCTTGATCAGTGATAAGTAGTAGGAAATATCTGGTCGATATAAATTCAACAACATTCTCAAATAATCGCAGCTTTTCCATTCCTATAGAATTTTTAGCTAGCCCGTTTCTAGAAGTAGTACCATCAACGAGCTCTGATAAGAGCAAAACTCGAATATAGTGTCTGTTTTTGAAAGGAGCTGACTGAAAAGTCTACAGAAATACGAAGGTCACTGTTAACTGCAAGTGAAGTACACTTCAAACTAAACATGATTTCTCCACTACTTACAGCAGTTTGAAATGAAATCGGGCGTAGACTGTATCAATGTTTAGTGTCTATTTTTGTTTCTTTACGCGCACCAAACGCAAAAGAATAATCGGATACGTGATTTCTGTCAAAATTTTCTTATATATATCCATCTGAAAGTAGATTACAGTCAATGTAAAGAATGGCGTTAAAAAGTAATCCAATGTATATTTCCAAAAGAAAAACCTTCCTTATTTCTTGGTTATTGACATACAAACAGGTGTGTATCAGAATGAGTCATATAAACATACTGAGGTTACAGCCAGAAGACTGGTTAAACTATGCAAGTTTCGACTAAGTCAGCATGACACTTAGTGAGTTAGCAGATCACCCATGAACCCATATAAATTGATGACGAAAAGGTAACCCACACTAAAATCCACATTCCTGGCCTACCTCTTACACTGTCATAAGTCGTCAACGCGTCACAATCGAATTTAAGCTTTTATGTTAGTAGATTAAAGCAGTTATTGCACATCGATACGGTGTAAGTATGACTTGAAAGACACTGTTCATTCATGAACTCCCTAAGAGAACTTCTTCCTCGTTTATGTGCCTTTGACTAACTCGATTGAGGCTTTCAGTGATGTGTATTCCGAACGGCTCTTTAAATGCAGAGCTAGCTGAATCATAGTCTATGTAAACTAATTTTCGCAGTTAGTCACAATTTGTTCAACACGAGTCTGAATCAGTTTAAGAAAAGAGGCAGTCCATTACCTCTACGCTGTAACTCAAAGCAAACAGAAGTGCAAGCCAACACAGACGTTCGAGGTCATTATTGTTGGAAATAATGTGAGCTTAAAAACACATAGAAAAGTGAATGATTCACGTATCTGTATTCATTACATAGACAAGGTTGAATAACAGTATAAAAAAAGGGTAGACTTTAAATGACTTCCCTTTGGATGTTTTACTGTTGATCTCCTTTGATGTGCAGTTTGTTATTGAGTGGGGTCTGAATCTTGACGTGATATCTACTAGTCAAGGCTATTTTACGGTGTGTAACATAACGAAAAATAATCCAGTCTTCTTACATAACGTTATTAAGTTAGAATACTGAATACAGCGTCATCTGGGATTCGTGATTCTCAGTTTATTAGGGTGCATTTAGACAAATATATCTTAACAGCTATGAATGTCACGACGTATTTTATGTCTTCGATACGCCGATGGTATAGTGTTGTGATTCAAAAACGCGGATGGCACGAGGGTTATTTATTCAATAAAGCAATACATGGATTAAGCATTTAAACAAAACCAGACACAAAACCTCTCATATGCACGCGGTATTCGGCCTCACACTGTCTGGGCTGCCACAGATGTCAATTATCAATGCCATTAAGTAGCAGGGACCATTATGGGCGATGCTGCACTTTGATGATCCTTCCTGCAGTCTTCTTGTGGCTTGTATGGTGTCAAAAAATATGCTGTGCACCTGCTACTGAATACCCGCGATATGAGTAGTATAATACGATCACTCATCTTTACTGCAATTGTACGGCTGACTGTTGCCGTAAAGCATCCTACAATTTTCTCTCAGAAGTTTTAGTTGTAATGTACGATTAACAGTTAGAAACCGCTCTTTTTTAACTGTTGCAAACAATACCCATGAAGCCAAATATGCGGGAAGGCGAGGGCATATGAAATCAATTGGACAGCGCACAGTAGTCGTTTCTAATGTCTCCTGATAGCTATACTCAAGCGAATACTCGTTCGGAGTCAGTTTGGTGCAACTCGCTAATTGGCCTTCCACACATGAAACAGAATAGAGTATTACCCATTTAGTGCCTGTACACAACGTGCACGTTTTAGTTTTGAACTAAAACAGTAACCCCAAAAGTCAGGAGCAGTGAAACACAAAACCGGTATACAACATTGCAATTCCCAAAAATGATGTCATCGGGTCCACCCAACGTCGAGTTATAAAGACTATGAGGGTTACTGGCAGTTCAGCACGTTTTAGAATCACCACCAGGCTGAGGGAAAAGTAAACGTGTCTCGAACTGTCGACATCCCTGTCGCTGCCCTGGAGGCTAATGTGGAACATACAGATTATACACAGTAGTCAGATGGAGATAAACGGCAAGTAGACAAAACACCGCAGGCGGTGCTGAGGTAGGATATATTTCTGCTTTTACGCTTCATGGCTACTGAATACTTACAAGCACAAGGTGTAGTCTGTTCTAGTTTGTAAATATGCAACTGTTCAGCTATCATTCATTCAGACAACAGAAGTATCCAGTGTCCTTAACCGATACCACAATTCTTGTAGCTGTTCTGTCTCCAAAGTTGCATACTCGTTGAGGTGATGTTCACCTAGTCGCAACGGATTAGAAATGTTTGGAACAAATGGTGAAAGGATAGGCTCGTCGGTTGATAAACACACCAGGTCGCCCAACTGACACAGGTAACTCATTCAAACTACTTTTGGCCATGCTAATCCTAACTCACCGTCCAGTAGCAGAGTAACACTCATTGGAACTTAATGACAAGCGCAGCCCACAAGAAAGCGATTGGGGACAACCACCGGGTTACCATGGTCTTGTTTGCATACTATTTGAACTGGTTGCGGTGCCCCTGCTCAATGTCTGACCCTATTTGTCTGACACATATTGTCATCTTGTTTGCGGTAAGTGGAAGTGAATTAAATGTCAACATGTTACAGTAGAGCTTATCAAACAGACAAGAAGGATAAGCGGCACACCGAGAAATAGCCAAGGCTGTTCGTCGCTGACGAAGTTTACTACTTCACTTGCTTTGTGGAGCCGAGAATATCGGCCAAACGGTAGGAATGTTTCAGACAAGTGCCTGAAAAAGCATTTCAAAATAACTGCACATCAAAATGCCAGGTACAATTCAACTCTAGGTTGTGCCATATTCAAAGTAAATAGGTAGTTAACCTCCATGTATAACTTCTCCGAACAAGTAGTCAAACTCTACCTCTTGTTGAAGCAGTTGTGGTATACCATCATAAACTCATGGTACACAAGCACATAACAGTCAGTCAAACGTCTCCGTGCCTTAATCACTTAGTGGAAACTTTGTTACGTCATCACCTATGGTCGGTTTTTAACTTGTCATTTCTTCACTTATATGTCCCACTGGTTTCCATTTTGCGTTTCATACTGGGTGCATCAGGTCTTAAAGGATTCTATTATGTCGTTGGTTATTTTTTTGCATACTCCCTTCAGCCAGACCGCATATGGACTGTTGTGTAGCACGGTTCACAGTTGATGCCAACCCTGCTTGTTCCTTCCGTCCAGTCAGCCACTATGATCGCAACGACTCACACTTCAGAGTGTATTTTCAGTGTGCATCGTCTAGTGTTATAACAGCTCTCCGGAGTTGAGACGATCAAAAACCCGTTGAGAGAGTGTGTGTGTGTTTTAATACCAAATACATGACGTCGTGGTAGTGAACATCTGAATACTTCGTCTTTTTAGGATTCGGCTGCTGACGCAAACCATGCTGAGCAGCAAACCTGAGTCGGAATTTGCCGTCTATTTTGCAAATTGCTACATTAGAAGATGGTGGCTTTCAATTCATTATGCTCATAGTAAAGTAATTGTTATAACGTGGCTTAATTGTTGATATTCCAGGTCGCGATAAAATCATGTTCAGGCGGATAAATTGAAACTTTTCAGTCCTTCATTCAGTAACAGTAAACCTCCTACCGAAAATAATAGAAAAGTTCATATTCAACCGTATCTTCGAAGAGCGATGTAGAAATCAGATAACAAACTATCTGCCCATATTTTTACTTACAGTGATCTCTTACTTAGTAGATGGTTTGACAGTTGGTCATCTGAAGGCAGAACTGACTAACTTTGGGTTCAGGTGTTAGTCTCGTGAGACACACATGTATCCCTTAGGCACTAGCAGTTGGTGACTGTGGGCAAGTGCCACTTACGAGGAACAGTCGACGGATGTACTTCATTTAGAATCTACCCAGATTGATTGATCTGTTGCACTTACACCATCCAACTTCTCTTAATTATGTTAGGTCTCTTATTCAGAGCAAGCGGGAATTGAGCTGCGGCTCTCTGAAGGCTTTTCAAGCATAAGAACGGTAAACGTTGGCTGAAAGTCAGCAGCAGATCATTTGGCTTCCCTATCATGCAAACGTATACGGGAAACTTCCTCGTTCTTTAATCCATTTACGCTTCCATTCTAGATTTAGTCTCTAAACTATATTCATATCAACTGTCTCGCTCTGGTTAACAAGTCCCCGGAATTTTAGTAGCCAACATAACAGAAACTGTGCTGTCCCTGTTATGATTCAACAGTGGTTAGTGTCCGAAATAACTATTGATCAAATATTCAATCATGCTATGGTGATTGTAAATCATAACGGAACACTATATGCTATTGTTGTTTTACTGCATGAATAATTACATTGTATAGGTACCGGTTACATTGCAATTCCGTTGGCCGACGTGCTGTGTTATTACTACTGCGTAGAAGCTAGCTCTGGGTTTGAGCTAAGTACATTTCCGATTACTAATACGTATTCCTAACTACCGCAATTGGCGTCACGGGCAGGATATTTCTTACGATGAATTTCTACAGTATGGAAACTCTGAATGTCCACTGAAGTTCACAGGAAATGGAAGATTACTTGGAACTTTTTGAGATTTGCTGCATTACTCGTAAGGATTTGACAGAAGAGAAGAAAACGCCACATTTCCTCATTGTCATTGGCAAACGTGCATATGCATTGCTTGAAATCCTGGTGTTTCCCGACTCGCCACTTTCAATTCCGTACGATCGTTTGAAACATCTGCCACTGAGATATGTTCAGCCCGTCAACTTGGAAGCTGCGGAAAAAGCGAACTCTCATACTTTAATCAGAGAAGAAATTCAAGAGGTCCGTGTGTCTATTCTTCAAACTCAAGCGGCAAAGTGTAATTTCGGTGAGCAATTTGAGAATCAGCTAAGACATCGACTGATTGCGGAAAGTAATTCCCCAAGTCTTCAACAAGAGTTGTTACTACCGCAGGAGGCTCCTCTGCAATCGGCCAGGGCTGTCTGTGGACAATTTTAGGATGTACATAGCGCGGTAAATGAAGAACAAAACGTCAACAGTGCTGAAAAGCAGGCAAACCAACAGCAGCGGCAGTTGGAAAAGTTAAACTGTCAGAGAAGTATGGCAGTCGAGCCACATCATTCTACTCCTAATTCTCTCCAACATTTTGGTAACTTTAAGTCATGTGGTCATGAACATTCTCGACTTATGTGTCCATTTCGCAACTCCAAGTGCTATGCACGTGGCGAGGTCGGTCACATTCAAGCCGTCTATCGTTGTTCAGAAACGTGTTTTGACCAGACTTCTTTAGATGAACAAAGTGTTGCATCTGACTTGCAGTCCATCGCTCTTACTGTAACTTCTACTAATTCTCATGGTTCCACGCATCATATAGTACAATCTTCTATTGTTAACGGTGGTTCCAAACATTTTTTCACTGCTGACACTGGTAGTGTTGAGTCTTTTATTTCTGTCGCTTGCATGAAGCGGCTGGAACCTTCTGTTGTTTTGAAACCTGTTAAGATGTCTGTTAAGGATATTACTGGACCTGTTTTATCTATTCTTTGCGAATGTGAACTTCCACTCACAGATGTGCAGTCCATTGCTTATATTTGTTCCTTTTTGTTATTAATTCTGACCTGTCTATTATCGGTCTCAAGTGCATGAAGGTTTTGAAGGTCTCTCTTTCGTTGTCTGTTGAATCTTCCGAGTTTGAAAATCCGTTTCTGAGTCTGTTTCAGATTTTTAAATCAGCTACGGGAGGAATACCTGCAACTGATTCGGCTCAGACAAGAGTTCCTGAACATGTGATGAAGAAACAACGTCATACTTACTATCCGGACGTTCATTTGAACTGCGGTGGATGTGATGATTGTAAATCATAACGGAACACTATATGCTATTGTTGTTTTACTGCATGAATAATTACATTCTACAGATACTGAATACATTACAGTTTCGTTGACTGACGTGCTGCGTTATTACTACTGCGTAGAAGCTAGCTCTGGGTTTGAGCTAAGTACATCTCCGATTACGGCAGTTAATTTTAACAGCAGTACTACTTCTTATGTTATACGTGAAATTTTCTGGTAACAGATCTTACTGCGTCATCAAGATGCGCCGTTAACGAGAGTTATCTCTAGTCCATCTAACTCCTCATCCCCAGAAGTTAATGCCGTATCAGCCCACACAGATAATTGTATTCAACTTCAATACTTCCCGGATTTACTTGCTATGGATGATTTTGAATCTGTAAAAGCCACTCGGACCAATCACTGGCACAATTCCGGGGAAAGTTCCGACACAACCTTCTCATTGAAAGTACTGCAGAGTGTCTGAACTCAGCAAGTCAACATACTTGCGAGACACTGACCACTTAACCTTGACCCTTGACTATGTTTGATATCCGATCCAGTAATATCATCAAAAACAATCCATTCACAATTTTAACCCACCAGCAAAGTGTAGTTCATGAAAACGACTCACTGTATGTAGTCTGCAAGTTTATCAACAGCTCTTCTAATTAGCTGTTCACTCCAAGTGTCCGTCACCTTTGTGAACCTGATGTGTAGTTATTCGCTACACAACAACAACCCAGTAGGTTAGAGTATGTTGATGCGTCTATCAAAACATGTAATTGATGGTGAGCATAAATGCGCCGCAATCCAAGCCACACGAACTAGTGCAGAAAACTAAGAACCTTCCTTTTAAGTAAACATATTATCACTGCAAATGGTCACATTCAGCCGTATCGAACTGAGGGTGAATTTACCGCTGAAGCGCACTAGGTCGTCCAGTTCTCTGAGGATCACTGCGCCATTGTGTGCAATGCACCGACCTCCTCTGCATCCAGCCTACTGTCAGACACACTTCAACAACAACAGCAGTCACAGAATTATCATCAAACGATACACAGAGTCTGTTTTCTAATTCGATTTCAGTCAGTTCGGTAGACTTAGACTAGATCAACCGATGAATACTGAAAGAAGCATCCTACCAACCCCCAAAACCATTCATTGTATTCTTCAGGATGACTCTTTCTGTGAACCGAACGGAAAGAGGTCACTGTAAACCCAAATCAAAAATCATGTGAACGGCCCTCACTTATCAACCACAGACCGAGTAGCCCAACGAACATTCCGTGTAAGTTACGAGAATGCATATGAAACGTGAATGCTACGGAATTGTACCACCAATAAACTTAACATCCTTATTTCAGCACAGAGCCCCAACAAGTTATTAATGCTTAACTAACATGTTTCTGTTTATGAACAAGTTAACCGACCTAGCAAACATGACCATAACTTAGACGTTACCTTATTCGTTGTTGCTAAAACGTTCCACTTCTTGCCTTCTGCACCGACTAGAGACAGAGCATTCAGGGTAGCAGTTACCGCTGAAATGACTCACTTCAAACTAGGCGGATGTTTAGAGTTGAACGTGGCCCTGACTTTTTCTCTGCTGTACCCATCTCACTGAATCTGCCTCAAGGCTCGACCGTCAGACCCTTACTATTTCTGCGTTACACCGGTGAGTTTCCAGATATAATTTCTATTAACTATTTACTGCATGCAGTTGACCTAAAAGTTTAGAACATCCATGATTCTAACGTTGTTTGAAGTAATCTAAATACCCTTAAACAATCATCACAGGGGGGACATTTCTCCAGTGACGGTAAGTGTGAAAATTTGCTTTTCGGTAACAGCTCTGTTCACAGCACGTACGTGTAACTTGCAGGCGAAACCAGCAAGCGCGCACGGGTTGAATTTGAATTGCATAACACAGCGTGCTGCTGTGTTGTTGACGCCGTTTTAGCTATCGTTTGTGTAAGTCGTGTGCATGATTTACTAGACTTTTGGCTCATGTTGGTACGTGTTGTTTCCTTCTACAGGACTGTTGTTGGCACCTCTTCTTCGGAAGAACGCTGTCCCTCAGTGTCTTCACGTCATCCTAAAGTTAGTTCGTAAGTGTAACGGATGATCAAAGTAGAAACGGCCGGCTTGCATGTTTCATACGGTTTAAAAACCAGTGGGTATTACTGAGTTAGATCTCAAAAATGACCTAGAAATCTGGCTGTCATTCACCATGCTTTTCTATTAGCACAATTAAACAGCAGTCTAGAAGGTAACGTACTACTGAGCCTGATAAAGAAGAAACATTCCCCATAAATAGGAAATCTTTTCAATTTCTCTAAGGTCACTGCTTGTACACGTTCACTAACAGAAAGTTGCCTACCTCAAAAACAACACAAATACGTTGAAGCATGTTTAACGAGCTGGTGCAAATGAGGCGTTTGACATTTGGAATGTGACACAGAAGAATCTAAATTTTTCATTTTCACCCATTTGAATATGGTACTCTGAGGACATTCGATTCTTGCTTATTTGTTTAGGCTCATGTGGAGAAATTCGTCACAGCTGTGAATCAGAGCGATTTGTAAGTTTATTCCTAAATGTGTACGAACGAATGACTAGACCTTTCTTGAGTGTATCTAACCGCAACACACTAGCGTTGGTCGTCGTTAATTTTCAACCACTGGTACACAAATTAGGGTACTTACAGATACACACTCGATGGAAAAGATTGATTACTAAGATGCAGAACATTTGTTCACTGTTTCAGAAAATTTGCTGATCATAGTGTGAATGTTGAGAATGTAACGAATGATAGTAAACCTCGATTCAGGCCGGGCTGCTACCAGAAATTCTGACAGCGCATGAAAATCAAACATGTGCTTTCAGATTCGTACCCGAGTATCATTCATTAGAACACAGGTGAAAATATATTCTGAACAATGTAATCAAAAAGTCAGTAAAATGATTGAAAGTAGAAGCAGGCCCACTTTGAAATGCCGATTGGGTTTATTGCACATGAACCAGGTTACCGGCCAAGTAGTTGAGAATGACTTGATTAACAGAATGCTTCAAGATTGAACCACCCGTGTCGGCCAGCGTTATAGCAAGTGACTGTTGATCATGAGATTAGAGGGAACTTGGCTGATTGATGACGTTCCTAGTGCCCCAGCTTGTGTGAGTTGTGGTCACGTACTCGCTCTGATAGTTCTGTTGATGTTTAACTGATATCATATGTCTGTTTAAATAACGTTTGTTGTAATGGACGCTGCTAAGATTTTCTAAACAGCTCAGACTGGTTAAGGAGCCCACTCCACATTGGAAGTTCAAATATTATCTGGCAGAGGAGAAGCAAACGATCAATTTTATCGCCAACAATACTGTATGCAACTGTAATGTGCGATCGAAACTAGTTAACGCGCACGGATTGAATTCGAAGTGGT
>LUCH01002015.1:88072-102854 GCA_013368495.1 Paragonimus heterotremus | reverse complement strand
AAATAGTTCTGCTGCATGCCCATAGGATCGTGCCTCATTACCTAAGCAGTCCTATGCGGTCAGTAGTGCGACATACAATCTTATGAGTGTAACTGTTTTTCGTCTGATTGCGTGTTTCCTATGATCCACTCGCTCAACGCAACCAGCTTGCCTATCTGATTCGAGAAAATTTTGCATATTCTGGCTGCATCCACCATGTATGTTGTACAAATTGTCGTTATTTTACAGGATCGAGACGATATTCCTCATCGATAGTAATGTTATATTACTCGTTGTTCTACTTGTATGCGAAAAATGGGACAATTAGAGTCCATCCGTTATATTTTCCAGAACACCGAAAGTAGTTCTAGTTGACTGCTACATTCTTCCCTTGTACAGTCGAAAGTAACGTAGCTTCACGCGACGGAGGATGTCTGTGTCAACAAGGTGTCCTAACAAATGAGGTAAAATTACAATCACAGCGAAATGACCACTGTACATATTTCCAAATTTTCCCGGGATTAACTGAAGAGTTCTTGAGGGATATTGTTCCTGAAAGGAGGATGGCTTTGTGATACGGTGCGTGCGTTAAGTTTTTCATTTACACTACGGTGTATCCTGTTAGTGTTTACCTTCCTAAAATCTCCTTCAGAAATGTTGTAAACTCTCTCTCTCTCTTGAAACTGCCATCCCCTTGCACTTCCATAATGTGCTGGTTACAGCTGGAATAACTAAGTATTGTCTAGTATAGTTGGAAGTTCTACAACAAGAAAAAACATCAATCGATCGAATCGCATGTGCGCTTGCTGTACCTGTCGTTTACATATAAATAAGTCGAGTTTTTAATTGTTATAGCTGTTAATCGATTTCAGACGAATCGATTGCTTTGGCAATTTTTGCGATTAATCTACCGTAACGTTTTAACTGGTGACACGCACAGGAAACTCTTATTGTTCAGTGCTTAATCAATTGAGTTAAATCCGAATCATTTAGGACAACGATGCTTAACCACTTTTGCTAGCAAATAAATAGATAAATCTCCAAATAGTATCAAATGAAACGACAGAATTTGCGTATGTTAATCCATCTGCAATGTTGGTGGTACTAACTGTAAATAAGCCCATGATGAAACTAAGCTTTTGATCGGATCAGTGATGCAGATGGCTGCACGCACATTTGGATAAAAATGCGCGGGAACAGTTAAAATCCCTCAGCTTGCACTGATTAGGTAGTAAACATAAATGGATGTCATTCTGAGTTCGCTATACTTTTAGGTCCGAGCTACCGCTTCTTGGTGTTGGTCGCCCGGGTGGCTTTTGCTGGAGACACGTTAGTCTTCGTTATAAGCAAACCTGTTTTCCTTCACAGACTTGCTTGATTTAGTGTTTTACCCAGAGAACCGTAAACGATGAGACAGGAGAATAACAGAAAAAAAACGATAAACATGAATGCACCCTGAAAAAATACTTGTCGTTCCAGTATGCCAGCAGTAAGTTGGTCCGGTTGAAGAAAAATTACGATGCCCACTTCTTTGCGTGCTATTACTGTGCACTGATGTTATTCGCTGCCATGTCTCCCAAATCGCTAATACCACATGTCCAATCGTCCTGGAAATCATACAGTCAACATGATTCAAAGATACCACACAACAGTAAAGCCGGCTAAACATTCTGACTAAATCAAACAATCAACGTTGTAAGACAGAAATCCGCGAAAGGTTATCTCAATGGACCAATGGACCTTCCTCTTGAAATACCAACTCAATCAGGCGAACAATATTGAGATCAAACGTTGCAGTAAATCCTTTTGTCCTAAACTATTGAAACTGTAAGCAAGACCAATTCCCTCCTACCTATTGGCCGGACGACGGTAAATGCAATAAACCTAATAACTATTGCGTAACTGTTTGTCATCATTGAATCGTCCACTTTTGAGTCCCAATACGCGTTCCCTTCAGTGTGAATTTCTGACATACAATGTTTACTTTTCCATCCAAATAACTTCGTACTTTTTTCGGTTAGCACATTAAACTCGTTGGAACTGTCTCAAAGCCAATTAATGAAAGCGGATCATGTGTGTGATGAATGAGAAATGGTGACTGGTTGGACGACCGACATTCAGCAAGGTTCATGTAATCAACCGATGTCGAAAATTAGCTAAACGACAAACTACCCATTGTTTTGTCCGCTCTAGCTGAAAATTCTACACATTCCGTAGACAAACAAGAAACAGGGATGACTAATCGCTAATATCGACCTCAATGTTCAGCCGAACTGGCAAGGTCAGCCCACAGTGCACGCATAAACTGATTCCTTCGTACTTGTTCGGTTTCACAACGTGAGTAGGTTGTATACGTGAACTTCATTACAAATACATAAGGCATACAGCGTCCTTTATCACGATGCGGCAAATTTAAGGAAGGATCGGTCACCTAGAAAATTCGAATCCACTTAGAATCGTCTCATACACACTTGTTCAAGTTCCCTTTCATTCTTGCTGTCCTGTACCTCTCTGGTACGTTCATGGTAAGTTTTAACCGACTCACCGTAGTAATCACATGCCGTCACAGATTGCGTAAGAAAGGTACCATATACAATCAAATGGAAATTTTCAGAAGTCACCTGTTCTCAACCAGCGGTTACTTCTGATTTAAAACTTCTACGTTCGAAACTGACACGTCTCTCCACATTTGTTAGCCACGATTATACTGCTATCCGAGCAACGTATAACACTATAGTTATCAAAATTCAACCCAGCTCTGCTCACCGAACGTTAACTATCTCCCAAATGAATCGATTTTGGTCGTCCTTACCAATGGGCAAAGTTAGTAGGGCATCGAACCGCAGACACGTTTTGACCCTGTTGAACATGTGCCGGTCGACGTCGCACTGAGACTGAAATGGGCTGATCGTGCCACTCTGACTGAACGTTGATGGCGATTTCGGCGATCGATCATTAACGTTTTGTATCCGCGTTTCCTATTTATTGTGTGGACTAGAATGGGGCGATTTTTCTGGACCTGTGTGCACATACCGTCCGGGGACAGCATGTTTACAAATCCGTTCGTGTGTCATGTTCGAGTGCTTAAAAAATAATCAAAATGTGACAGAATTAATTGGTTAGCAGTCGGAATTCATCAGGAGCTTATCGATTCGCTTTATACTTGACCACTTGTGTACTTCAGGGAGAGAAGATTAAAAGAAGTCGAGTTCTAGTTACCGGTGCTTGTAATTGGATGTGATGATCCGATCACGCCTAATGGGATGTCACTAAGAAATTGTTCAACATACTAACTTTAAAGCGTAGTGAAGGTGACCGGTGACTCGATACTAGTCGCGAGTGATCAGACGGATATAACCATCTACACCTATGAGGAGGAGTTTCGAAGAACGACATATGGTTTTTCACACTTAAGACAGTAATAATAAATACTTTAGGATTTTTGTTGGGTTGGAAGAAACTCACTTGTGTTAGAAGTCTGCGCTTTAGTTAGACTCAAATCAGCAACAGAAACAACGTAATCACACGTGGAAGAGGCTCTCTCAGCTCAGCCATTAAGGCACTCTGAAAACTGTAATTTTACATTTGGATTCAGCTACCTACCCACCCCACTGTGTCATACGGAATTTATCCAATGATCCATGTGATAGAATACCCACGTCAGGATTTCTCATGCATTTCACAATGACATCCACCAACGCAACCGTTAAGCATGTAAACGTATCATTGTTAAACGTTTTGAACAGAGACAGTTATGCTATGAAGATGAATTATCAAATTACTGATGGAATTCAATCACATGTAATCTGCATTCGTTCGCTCATTCAAAAGTGTTTGCATGATCCAATTCCTCGACTTACAAAAGGGACATGGGGCCTAGAGTTTCTCGCGTTATTCACAATATTACGGAATTCTATTCAGCTAGACGAACTCTTATCTAGACCATTTTCAACTTGGTGAAATGATTTTCTATCTGATTCTGAAGGCTTGAAACATTACACGACTTGCACTGAAGCAACTTCAAACTATAAGCTTTAGACCTTTGCTGTTCTACTGTTTCGTCTTTCTTTCTTATTATTCTGTGTTGATGACTAGTCGTTGGAATAGAGTCTCTCTTAGGAACAATGGTGTACATTGAAAGTTACTCAGCCAACTTGATATCTGGTCACCTGGCTGACAATCTTTTATCTCAGTTAACGTTTCATGAACAAACTGTTTTTCAGAAAGTGTTAGGATCAGTAAAAACTAATCGCAAGGTTAAAATCTAATGTCAAATTTTGGGTACAGCTCTTCAAAACGGCGTTATTTACCCGAATATTCTGAATAGACAACAGCTGACTTAGCGGATTACGTGGAGTTATTTTGGAAATTGAATGACTTCTCATTTCTAACGAAAGTTAGTACTTCCGAACCATAAACGGGATGGATATGGGGAAACATATTGTGCGTTATGCTGATGTTCATTATTAAGTGATTCCTTGGTTAAGCCACAACGAGTTAAAAACCAAAAAGTTATCGGTTTCGCAACGTTTCGACCCTCTCGGAGAGCCTTTATCAAGCGATTTAAATCAGAAAATTTACAATGTACAAACTTCAAATTAGGCAGTCATCAACTAGCACATGTTTGTGTGTTTCACCTGCGGTGTGTAGACAGGCTACCAGTAAGGGTTTACGGTTCACCAGAGGTTCTTCTTCCAGGTCATTTGTAACCCGTAAGTACAACGCCCTTGTAAAGTAGTTCTAAACGAAGCGAGCAAATTTGTTTTCGGTACTCTTCCAGTTTGGTTCCCTGGGTTGGAAATTTTAAAAATTGAGGATTCGAACGTTCTGTCAGTAAGAATTTTGTTTTGAATAGTTGGATTGTCATTGTGGTTTTGTTGATATATCAAAGATATATGATAATATCCCAGTGGCAATTAAATCTTTTACAAAGGTTGGTCTTGTTCGCCCTAAACAAGAAATACTTCAGTCGTGAATGACAACTATTAGTCTAACTTTTAAAGCTCACGAACACCTTCCAGTCTAGTCAGTGTGTACATGCACTAATAAGTATTTTGTATAGCAGTTCTAGTGTGCCTATTAGCTGAGCTATGCCTCTGTTTTTGTTTAACCCTACTGTTTCGTTCCAATGGGCTACTCTCTGAAGTACTGTAGATGATACTCGTGTATGTATCTGAAACAACAGACCAACGGCTACTACTTGCAGTCAAAACGAACAGTGACCTCACAGAGTAGACATATCTGCTGCCGCTTGTGAGTCAAATGATCCACAGTAATGTACCCGGTAAAGTAAACTGGCTTCAATGAAGTAGTCAACATAATGAGAGATTAGAAGTCGTCCGCTTTGTAGGTGAATGCGGGTAATAATGATCTCTGACCACACTGCGTCCTACTGAGAATTATCCCGTAGTGAATGTTGGGTTTGTTAGTTCAGCAGTAACTCGTTTCTTAGCACCCATCGCCATTTTTACGTCACATATCAAAGTTGAAATAACTTAATTTCCATCACATCACTGCGATTCGTGAAAATATAGACACTCCGAA
The DNA here is from genome assembly GCA_013368495.1 of Paragonimus heterotremus. NCBI lineage: Eukaryota > Metazoa > Platyhelminthes > Trematoda > Plagiorchiida > Troglotrematidae > Paragonimus > Paragonimus heterotremus. The sequence goes on along the minus strand of LUCH01002015.1, from coordinate 97,331 downwards.
ACTCCGGTTTTTTTATTAGCTTGTCTAAAAGGGTTAACAACTCGATATCATTGGTACTCATAGTGGACCACACAAATGTTGGTTAGCTCCGCTCACGGTAGTTATCACTAGACTAAATTGTCGAACATTACCATCTGCCCCAACTCACATATGCCTTGGGACTAAACTACGGTTGCTACTCACAACCAGGTGTGTTGTTCAGCTTGTTCTTAATCGTGGTCTGCCGTATTGTTCTGTCTTTCAGTTCACCTGTAGTTACGATGAAATCCATATTAATAGAACAGATTGATACCTAGTGGGCGCGATGAAGCAACAGAACGAATAAACCGAAATCCTACTTCTTATAGTGCAGGGCACAGTATGTTGACTTTTCCCACTCACTTACCGTGTCATTGCGCAACCGGACACTGTGACTGCTCGCCTCCTCTGAGACACCGTTAATGGACACATCGTCCTACCTTGTGTGTGCACAAACTGTTGATTCAGGTAGTTTGTTCGTCCTGACACTGATGTCAGTCCTTCCTTCTGGTAAAATCCACTGGTTAACCATTTTCCTCTACTGTTACTATCCGCTTGTCCTATGTATAAATGTGTCTTGCATTCATGACTGCAATGAGTAAACGAGATGTTACAACCTCGCGCTATATGTCATCTTTCCTTATTGATGAACTGAATCAAGGGAATGCGGTGTGTCATGTACTATACGTAATAATTTCTCAACTAAAGCACAACTGTTTTTACTTTTGAAAGTTCAGCGAAAATACGAAAACCAGCTGCGGTAAAAATGGGGACTTACAGAGTAGGCTTCTCTCTAGAAATTGCTAGTAGGTGATGTTATTTTCGTTTTTTTTGAAAATCCTCAAACATCACTAAAGCGTATTACGTATAGGGCAAAATCGGTCTAAGATCAAACCATTCTAGTTTGGGGATAGTCCACAAGTCAGTCATAAAACCATATATCCCACTTCTTCGCGTGTTTGCCGGGCGACTGTGTCCACAGTGTTCTTACTATTGTGCTTGGTGAGGCACCACAAGCTAGCCAGCCAAACCACATGCAACTCGTGGTGCACAGATAACACAATCGTAATTTTATACGCATTAATGAGGACATTATGTTGATGGAAAATGACTGACATCGATTTACCTGACGTTACAAATAGCATGTACAATTTATCCATTGTGTGTGCACAACAGTCAATTTGCTGTTTGCTATCTAATATGACCGGTTCATTCAGGTCATTTGCTTTAAGTATACCGGAAGTCATTAGCCATCCACTATTACCGGAACTCTTAACCAAGAAAAGTACTTTTACATCGCATCGTTGCCGTCTGCAGGCGTTAGGGTAGATCTGACTTAATTGCTACGCCTCAGTAGTTGACGTTCATGAAACTCGGGATTCTGCCAAATTCGCCAAGGAAAGTAACGTTATCAGTCTGTGATTTTTGACATCAATGAAGAGTCCAAACTGATTCAAGAAATGCAGTTCAGTGACGGGTGTTATAACGTCGGCTGGGATGAAAAACCACATGAACTGTCACCTGAGGCCAACGTTGAGAGTGCACAACTATTCGCTGTAGGTTTTAATGTGGTTTTGATTAGCAGCAATAAGCGCAGAATGCGTCGTTTCGGTGGAGTGAGTTGGTGAAAGAGGATAACGCTAACTTCGTCACCGGTGTCGGTAAGGAACTGGGTGTCGGAATGCAACTTCGTAATGGTTTGCCAGTCAGCAATCGCTATTACTGACTGGCACCTGAGTTTGACTGCGACAGAAGGTAGGAGACGGAGATGCACAGTTTCTCTCACTTCATTGCTTTGTTGCCATAATTGTGACGGTACCAACATCATCTAGTAAGCCTCAGAGACCTCGACCTAAAACGCCATTTATCTTAGCCTCCAACAAGTTGATTCGTTCTACTAGCAGATCGGTTTAGGTACTCATTTATCCAATGGTGTTCTTCAGCTCTGAGTCCTCTGTGTGAACTGTCAGCTACTCGCGAGGGCTGGAAGCAGTATGCGCATGCTTTGTGCGATAACTTTCCAGGATTGTGTCTCCCGAGTTTGCTAGATTTGTCAAAGTACCTCTTTTTGAAAAAGCCTTTAGGGGTTAATATATATTTGATGGGGATTCATTCACCCAACTTTGTTTGAAGATGTCATTTTCCAGCCCACTGCCGCTCAGAATGCTCTCTTCAAGTCACCTACAGGATCCGCATATTCCCACTGAGCACATGCTCTACCAGTTGAACTGCGAAGCTTTACAGAGAGCTTAGAGATGTCCCACTAGAACTCTATTGCTGAATCATTCCACTGGGTGTCCGGTGTCAACCAATTCGTCACTATCGTGATAGGGCTATCTGGGACAACCAATCTTAGCATCAATTAGCGTAGCCATTAAGCACTGCATGTACATTGCCACAGAGTTGCAGCCAAGATTTGTTAATTACGACTCGGTTGATCTTTTCGCGATTGAGGGGACTTGTCTGTCTCAGCTCTCTGGAGAACAAACCAGGAGCAGAATTCCAAGGTTATTCTAATGAGTTCTGTTAAAAGGTTTACTGTGTGTCTATTTTTTATTGCTGAAGAACTCGTTCTTATACCAGGCATCTGTCTGTAGGCCATGCATCTGTCTTTAATAAATAAAGCTTATAGTTTTCCACATTTAACGCCGTCCACCCGTACAGATGGGTTTCTCAGGAAACTGTCGGCGAATGTTCAGTCTTCGCACGTCCTCCAACGACCTCCATTGGACTCGAAACCACTGAATTGTACATCAAAAGCTGGTCATCTTAAAACTCACTCGGCGTCTCGTTTCTGTCATGACGGAAGTAGAGTAATTATACTTGACAGAGTTCATCTATCTTAGGTCACTAGGGATACAACTCCATTCTGCACTACCGGTCTATCAAAACAGATCGAAAGTGCGGTAACACCTACGGTCTCCGATTTTGGCCTAATGTTGACGTGTGTCATGTTCCCGGAATCAGCATATTGTGGCAATATGGGTGGCTTGTAAGTATGTTGCGGTTGTTTTGTTAACTTTCTTGTTTACTTTTAAAAGAACTAACGGTTTCGAACAACATTTTTATTGTGGTAACTGCTGAAAACAAAAGCTCTTTCGGTACTAAAAGTTGATAATGAACCACTGGTTGTTGTTGACATACCCATCAAACAGTGAGTGATCATATAATTCCTTATCAACGTATACGTGAAGTATAATACTTTCAACTCACCGTTTGTGGTTGACCAATAAGAAACCATTATGTCGGACTTCAGAGTTTGTTTATGCACAGCGTTATACAGCAGTTGCTAGTATTTTTGACAGTTTTCTGTAGTCGCATCACACAAGACATCCCGTAAAATAACTCATATTACGAAAGACAACTGATAACATGTTTGATTGTTTTGTACATTCACCGTTAGCTAATTGACTCCAAACAATCGTGTTTTCTGGAGTGCCTTTAGATAAAGATGAATCCAGTACGTAACAAAGTGTAATCAACTTTACCAGTCGAAAAATAGTGAAATCCCCACAAAATTAGCACTGTTATTTCAGTATCGGCATATCCAGTTGCATTGTTTTTCAAATACAACTTTCAACAGGCCCTTAACATCAAAGTTAAACAATGTATAGACGACGTGGCATCATTGCGTGTTGTTTGAATGTTTCTTACCGTACGATACATTGATTTATGTAATATCATTTCGACCGTTTGTTTACTGCAGCCGTTGTCAAACGATGACACTAATCGAACTACCATGTTCGTATCCTTAGTGTCTTGACGGGGTTCTTTGATATCTACTCCGCTTTATGATAAATCACTCAACAGACAATGTATGCTCTGATTTTCTATTTCTGATCCGTGTTATCGCATAGCTGATGACGATGAGAATGAGGGCAACAGGCTTGGAGGGGGTGGGATTAAAATTTACCTGCGATGTAACTGTACGCTAGTTCCGTTTCCAAAGTTAACCCCATCAAAATCATGTATGAAAAGCAATGTCTGCACTTACACCCTTTTCGACTGACATGTTACGAAGCTTTGATGTCAAAAGTGAGCACATAACCAAATAGTCGGAAGAACAGCGAAACAACCATTAGAAAGTTTTATGATCAACCCTAGGCTCTGGTGGTCTTATCAGGCTGTGACGCGTATATAGCGTTTTGTAGTCACACATATGTCAGTCGCATTGAGAACGGAGTGTGTGCTACTGTCCAGTCAAAGTTGAATGTGTCGAGTCGCTTTGTCCACGGGATTAGTGTGTGCTTGTTGCCATATAACCAAGCTCACGGTGACGTTGCTCCGTCCGTAATGTTCCACGATGAGGAGAACTTGGCTAGTATATGGAATGATCAGATTTTAACATGCAACCGGTATGGCTGAGCGTACGAAGAATTGTCGACAGACTTTGCGATGCAGGACGTTGGCTTGCGGTCCATTTTTGTAAGATGACACCTCAGAACGTTCTACCAAGTACATTTCAGCTGTGTATCTATAACCTGTCGCCCTCTTTCTCGATTGTTGACAATGGATCAAAACTCAGTTCTTCACACTGTACCCGAAAGATCACAGTAACAACACTTGAAGAATAAGCCTTATACAGGTGCCAACGACTTCAGGAGGAAAGCTATGGAAAGTTTCTGCTTCTTATTTATAGCATGTGTGTACATATATGCAGGAACACGAAGAGCATCCGCAAAGTTCATTCATCACTGTTCGATAAAATCGTTTATTCTTGCATAACATCCGTTCTCTAGTGTGCCACAAATGTCGTTGACGTAATCCGGAGGTTGTCGATATGCCGCAGAAGCGTTATCGATCGACCGCAACAAGGTGTAACCTCAATACGAGGTCTAGATCAATAAGTGAAAACGGTTTAAAATTTATCAGACACTTTAGTTCCGAACACTGAATTCAACTCAATCGGTACATCCACCATAACTTTTCAACCCTAGTTAGAACCACTTTTTCCGAGCGCTTTCTCTGACTCGCAAAAAACATTAGAATTGCACATGTTCATGCAATTCGACCGAATAAGATCGGTGAACTGTGGATTGATTGCACACATGCAACCGTAGACCAAATGGATGTAGCACAGGCAAGACTTCGAACCGTAAAACAGGCATTGTACACCTATCACAGTAAGTGGTTACAACTCTGACAATGCTGACACGTATTCTACAAATCGATAGTGACTGATTGGACAGTGTTTCCAACCATACAAGCTAACAATCATTGCTCTGTTTCGATACGGATTCAAAATCGGAGCACACTTGAAGTGAGCTGAAAACGCTACTTTCCTGTTCAATTTCACCCGGTGCTAGGCAACTTTGGTAACTGACAACATCAAACAAATTCCAGTTGTCAGACAAACCTTCAGTTTTTAACGTTTTTGATTCAGTTTGACTTTAACATGTGAGTGACCCTCCTTATAAGCACTGACTGAACAATACTCACACTTGATCAAAAGCCAATTAATTCAAAACCTTATTGTCAGATCAAAACATGCCGCGGTTATGTCTCAATGGAAAGACAACTGTAGTGAAAGTTGATTTAAAAGGCATGCTTACTATATTCCACTTCATCTAATACACTAGCAACCGCCTCATATGTATACGGTAGGTAAAAATAAAGCATTGTATTTAACCGTACTACAGTCTTTCAGCCAAGCACCACATCAAAAAACTGGCGTCAGTGGTAGTTTAACTGGCGTGCTTTTACTAACGACCAGTGTTCGGTTGTCAAGTTCCGTTTGCTCTTGCTTTGGGTTTAAAGACGATTGACCGGACGAATTTGGCCATGTTAGAATCACTTCCTATCTAATAAAACACTGTATTTTGCCAAGTAAGCCTCGGACTTCGAACTTTTTACTTCCATTTGATAACAGTTTTCTGATTGTTTTCATTGTGTTATCGAGGTTGGAAGTTTGACCGAATTCGATCACGTTGGATTATTTAACAAACATAGTGAGAAATAGCCTTCGGACTGTGCGTCAGTGATAAACCAAGAGATCGGAATCAGTAAGACGTCTACCGAACCCCCACTCTAATTGAGACGGTCTTATTGATCTGTTACGTTGAGAAAGAACAGACGATCCGAGTGAGCGAAACTCAGTCGAGTGGTTCTCATCAGTTTGACAAGTGCAGAAGGTTAATTTTGGTAACCACAAGTTAACAATCCAACCCTACATTCTATCTAATGAAAGTGGACCACATATCTCGAGTGTTCACCTTCTCTAAACAAGTGGCCAGCCAGACACTTGATTCCGGATACTTCACCATTAGCGTTACACTTCGGAACAAATACTTCAGGCTGTCTCAAATTTGATGCCTTAGCGCTCTTGTACAGTAAGTAAACCACTGATTAAAGCTTGTTTTCAGATTCACCTGTCTTGAGTTTTCCAACTGCCTATCCGTATTGTCACAAGACGGTAAATTGCGGTCATGTGTGCAACAGATTGTATGGTCTTTGATCGGGTCAAAGCCCAATCCGCTATATTTAGAACACTACCTCGGTATCACAAGATTTTCAAAACCAGTATAAATTGAAAAGTCTATGAGGATGCGACAGCTGCGATCAATTGTGAGTGATGTTCGACTTTAAAATTAACCAAATCCCCGACTACTCATCAGTAATCTAAAATATATCGCCTAGCAGGTTTAATGAGATCGGAGATTTCGATCTGTCTAGGAAGTCCTAATCGCGGGGTTATCGATTGGAGTTAACAGACAGTAACTGTGTCTCCATTTCGAGACGATCGGGCAACCTGATCATTACTCACAAGCGAGAGTGGTTGAGCGTTCACATATGATAATTCGGTCGTGCCTAACGTGAGGTCAATGGCGCAGTGGTAAACACGGTTGCCTCATGAACAACATGTCCGTGGTTCAAGTCCCGGCTGCAGTGGCGATGATATGCACTACTGACGAGCTCTAATGAGAGCGAAACTCGAGTCTAGTGCTTCTTTCCGAAAGGGGCCGACTGGAAAGTCTATGGGGATGCGACAGCTGCGATCAATTGTGAGTGATGTTCGACTTTAAAATTAACCAAATCCCCGACTACTCATCAGTAATCTAAAATATATCGCCTAGCAGGTTTAATGAGATCGGAGATTTCGATCTGTCTAGGAAGTCCTAATCGCGGGGTTATCGATTGGAGTTAACAGACAGTAACTGTGTCTCCATTTCGAGACGATCGGGCAACCTGATCATTACTCACAAGCGAGAGTGGTTGAGCGTTCACATATGATAATTCGGTCGTGCCTAACGTGAGGTCAATGGCGCAGTGGTAAACACGGTTGCCTCATGAACAACATGTCCGTGGTTCAAGTCCCGGCTGCAGTGGCGATGATATGCACTACTGACGAGCTCTAATGAGAGCGAAACTCGAGTCTAGTGCTTCTTTCCGAAAGGGGCCGACTGGAAAGTCTATGGGGATGCGACAGCTGCGATCAATTGTGAGTGATGTTCACCTTTAAAAAATAAATTGAATCGATCGCAACCAACCATATTTCACAGGGAACTTTGTAGGTGGCGTCGAACTTTCTAGCAAAGGTTCATCTAGGAACCCCCGCGAAACATTGCACCCCGGATAAATTAATAGTGACAAATCACTGCTGTCATAATAAAATCAAATTTATATGCAAGTTACACTACTAACATGGATGATAAGTAGATTACTTTAAGTCTTAATTGGCTGTTCCTCTGTGGCTGCCGAGGTTCGCTTCCAACGGAAGATGCTCGTTGAGTGGGTTAGCAGCCCTGCTTAGTTCAGTCTCAGTATATAGAACGCGCAACTATTCTTTCCATATGTAGTGAGTGTTAAAAAAATTCCTACTGATCGTTTAACTGCATACTGTTCCAGATTAATCCGAAGTTGTTGGTAATCGTTGAACTGATGTAGACCAATTCAGATACTCAAGAACACAGGACAGTACAGAAGCTCAACTTTGATTATTTCTCATCGGTTAAACTACAGCTATTGACTAGTCTATCTTTGTAAATCAGGAAACGCTTTGGTCAGGCCACTGCGATTACCACATTCCATCAGTCACAACATGACGGACCATAGTTACGGTTAAGCGAAATAGTGGCCTAATTATGTTGGGTCTATTTATTACTGTGACATATTTGATCTCCAAGGTTAGATTATTATTAACCCTTCTCCTTTTCCCCGATTTTATCATTCCATGTAAACACTATGAATATGAGATGAGTATAAACAACTTAAAATAGGTTAAGTTTTGTTTTGGTTATCTTTTCAGTTGATTTTCAAGTGAATCCAGGTAAGGTAAGTGTCAACTACAGAAATATAAAGACCAGAGATTCGATTTTCTGCAAAAGAGTACAAAAAATCTTCGAAATTTGTAAGCAATTGAGTATGTATTTGAAACCGGAAGTTTGCGATCATGCAAGTAGTTTTCACTCCTCGCTTGAGGTGGCCCTGGAAGTGTTTTATTTATTTTTTCTCGGTGTTTCTTGTCTACATTTCTTGAATATGGTTGAAAGTAGAGCGGCGCGGTGGATAATCCATGATTTTGAGTAAGAGGTACGACAAACCTGACTCCTGTTAGCCTTACCTTGCTTTTCGAAGCGTCAACGGTTGGATACTTCGCAGACTGTAGCTGCAAGCCGTAATCCATAACAACAGTGTTGTTGTGTTTATTGTCATAATGCTTCAGGTTGTCTTTCTAAGATTTAGCTAACGAAATTAAAAAAACTCCAATTAAAACAAAGATAAAAGTAGTAAAATCTTCCGTTACTTGAAACTGTTTTTTAAAAAACCTTTTTTCAACTGTTATCCTCAAACCCCAGTTTTGATTATTAACGAATCACGTCATGTTAGTAAGGTGGCCGTCAATTTGCCTGCAGACTTGGGCAGTGAGAAGATAAATACCAAAAACCGCTAGCCAGTTGGTTATACCCCAGCTACCCATCGTTCGACATTTGCCACAATGAACCACTTGTCAGTGTGAAATAACCGACTAAGTAATTAACGATTGGGGAAGTAAACGAGTTCATGTGTGAAAAAAATCCAAAGATCTGGTAAAAAAAACTATTCAGTATGAAGCAACAAAAGCTTTAGAACGAAATTGGATTTTGCGGTCCTTGTCATAGCGCGGTGGTTGTCACTAAACCTATTTCTCATAACCGTTGTTTTATTACATTGTTGACTATAAGTTGTACTGTTGCGCTCGATAGATAAATTACATGCTTTGCTTAGTTTGATTGTTATTGCTACTGAGTCGAGGCCAACTCTG
>LUCH01002015.1:49745-87972 GCA_013368495.1 Paragonimus heterotremus | reverse complement strand
GATTTTGAGTAGGAGGAACGACAAACCTGACTCCTGTTAGCCTTACCTTGCTTTTCGAAGTGTCAACGGTTGGAGACTTCGCAGATTGTAGCTGCAAGCCCTAATCCACAACAACAGTGTTGTTGTGTTTATTGTCATAATGCTTCAGGTTGTCTTTCTAAGATTTAGCTAACGAAATTAAAAAAACTCCAATTAAAACGAAAATAAAAGTACTAAAAGCTTCCGTTACTTAAAACTGTTTTTTAAAAAACCTTTCTTTCAACTGTTATCCTCAACCTCCAGTTTTGATTATTCACTAATCACGTCATGTTAGTAAGGTGGCCGTCAATTTGCCAGCAGACTTGAGCAGTGAGAAGAAAAATACCAAAAACTGCTAGCCAGTTGGTTATACTCCAGCTACCCATCGTTTGACATTTGCAACAATGAACCACTTGTCAGTGTGAAATAACCGACTAAGTAATTAACAATTGGGGAAGTAAACGAGTTCACACGCGAAAAAATCCAAAGACCTGGTAAAAAAACACCAACTGTTTAGTATGAAGCAACAAAAGCTTTAGAACGAAATTGGATTTTGCGGTCCTTGCCATAGCGCGGTGGTTGTCACTAAACCAATTTCTCATTACCGTTGTTTTATTACACTGTTGACTATAAGTTGTACTGTTGCGCTCGAGAGATAAATTACATGGTTTGCTTAGTTTGGTTGTTGTTGCTACTGCGTCGAGGCTAGCTCTGGGGTTGAGGTAAGTTAACTGTTTCATTTCTGTATTCCTGGAATCGTTACATTCGGCGTCGCAGACTTCGATAAATTTCTACGATGGATTACTGTCCACTTGGAATTCTGAATATTCATAATTCGTCGAGAGAAATCGAGGACCATCTAGAACGCTTCGAAATATGGTGTCTCACGGGCAAAGAGCTGAAAACGGAATTGAAGGCCGCCAACTTCCTCTCCGTAATCGGCAAAAATGCGTACTGCTTGGTGAAAAACTTTTCATTTGCTGATTCACCAATTTCTTTTTCTTACGAATCCTTGAAGAAACTGCTGCTTTCACATGTCCAACCTGTAAACTTTGAAGCAACTGAACGAGCTAAATTTTCATATGCTCTTGAGAAAAAAAATCAGAATATAAGACAGTTCATTCTCGAAATTCAGACTCAAGCTGTTCGGTGTAATTTCGAAGACCAATTACAGACTCAACACCGTGACCGTCTGATTGTTGGAATAAATTTGCATGAACTACAACAGAAGCTTTTACTGCTTCCGAATTCCAATTTCCAGTCAACTAGAACACTATACGAGCAGTATCAGAATGTCAAAACTGCTGTGAAAGATGAACAGATGATTTTATAAAACACCACCGTAATACAATCAGAAAGTCAACACAGGCGGTTGTCTGAAAAAATAAATACTGGAAATGCAATTGATTATAATCATTTTGCGCCCGATCCAAATGCTGCCTGTCAGTGGGACGACCGTAAGTGTCATGTGGTAGCAAGCACGTTCAATTCGTTTGCCATAGTTCAAAGTCCTTTTTTTACACATTCTAGTTGTGACGATGATAACTCGCGTTCTGACTTTCGTTCCATTGCTCTTACTGTGATTTCTACTAATCCCGTTGATTCTACGCCCCATATAACACGATCGTTCATTGATAACGGTGGTCTCCTGCATTTCTTCATTGTTGACACCGGTAGTGTTGAATCTTTTATTTCTGCCGCTTGCATGGAGCGGCTGGAACATCCTGTTATCTTAAAACCCGCTACTATGTCTGTTAAGAGTATTACTGGACATGTTCCACCTATTCTCAGCAAATGTGAACTTTCACTCACAGATGTACAGTCCGTCACTTATACTTGTTCATTTGTTGTTATTAATTCTGACCCGTCTATTATCCATCCCAAGTGCATGAAGATTTTAAAACTCTTTCTTGCATTATCTGTTAAATCTTCTGAGACTGGAAGTTCCGTTTTTGAGTCCGTTTTGGATTTGCAATCAGTTACTGAAGGAGTATGTGCAATCGAGCCGGAGCAAACAAGAACCCCTGAACGTGTGAAAAAGAATCAACATCAGCACTACTGCCCGGATTTTCATTTGAAATGTCGAGAATGTGGTGATTGTCACTAAACCTATTTCTCATTACTGTTTTTTTATTACATTGTTGACTACAAGTTGTACTGTTGCGTTCGAGAAATAAATTACATGCTTTGCTTAGTTTGGTTGTTGTTACTACTGCGTCGAAGCTAGCTCTGGGATTGAGCTGAGTTAACTACTTCATTTCTGTATTACTGGAATCATTACACATAGATATACACAGTGTGGTTGAGGTATCTGTAGAGTTGGAACAAGTGCGCTCATTAAACAAACTGAACAAACAAGTTAATCTACAGACTCACTCAGATCTCAATCAGCAAAAGATATCAGTCTTCCGACGGTTTATATTGGGCTAAATACTCACTGCTCTATTGTGGGTTATGCCAAATTCAATAGGGAGATATGCCATTGTGTAAGTTCTTTATTATTCTCAGATGTAGCAAATGAAAGTGGAATCAACCTGTGTAATACTATAAAACAGTGAAAAATCTCATTTTAGATTACTGGACCAGAAGCTACTCACTTAACAAAACAAATATAGATAAACTATGCAAAAACCGTTCATTATGTTCAAAAGAACAACTCGTAATGCTGCAGACTCCGACGATTCGGCTCCGAACAGATGTAAAGCAGATAGACGAATTCCGCTGTATTAGTTTCCATGAAAATCTACCTACTAGTGAACACAATGAAATAATGAATTGATGCTGTCTGTATGAGGTATTAATGAGTTGTTAGAAGTGGTAAAAAAAAAACCACAATGGCCTCTCTGTTCTAAGCAGATCGGTTGAACAGTTTTTCACGATTGCGTCTACAGCCTCTTAGAACGTATCAATGAGTCATGCTTTGGTCATCCAGTCCACGGCGCGAAACAAACGCAATAAATGTGCGCTCTTGTTCTCTGTGAACCTGTAGAAAAATGTTCGACAGAATTTATATGAGCTACATAAGCCCCAACAGCAACAGGCTAAAACGATCAGTATGAATTAAAATGTGGTGGAAGCAACTGTGAAATCAAAACCAACATTGGGGTCTGTCCAAAGTCCACAGTAGTGAAGACCGAGATGTATTACTAAGGAACAATTCAATCCATTGATCAACTCTTTTGCCCGTCTTCATTGTCGATAGATTGCTTGCTTTCACTGGAAGGCGTGCAACCTGGCATGTCTCTTTAATGTTGAGTTCTGGTGCAATAATGTGGTCAGGCTTTTTGGTCATTTCTCGCTGTAAACGTGGTTACGTGGTGTTGATCGTCGTGTTCAGTCGTATCAACCGATGCCCATCTTAAACCGATTGTTTTATGTCATGACTATTGACAGGTACATATGGCTATACTGACTGGCCTGAAATTGGGCTTTCCCGAGCTAATTACCGGCTTCAGCTGGCGTTACTGTTATGTGTAAACAGAAGTCAAAAACAGCAGATTACACGACTTATTGCCTGACGAATTTCGCTGCGTCTCATCAGGTGCATACTTCACTGTTTGTGTTCATACAACAGAGTCAAACAAGGTCAGTGGGGAAAAATGCACAACCACACATACAGACAATGGTCTATCACTGAAACGTAGATGACACTTGTAATCATTGCCAGCAGAGGAGATGTGGACAGTTTGCACTCAGTGATGTGTCGATTGCATCTCAACATATCACTGTCAATTTAACTTCAGACTAATTATTCCATTCCCATTCTGGACATCCTCATAACGCAACTATCAAACGGCACAATAAAATAGTCTGTTTGCAGAAAAACCACATGGACTGGTCAGCTTTTGAACTTCAACACGTTTACGTCAATTCAATACGAACGTGCTGTGGTTATTACTTTATTTCAACGTATCAGGAAAATATACATTTCAGACACCTCGCGCAGTGAACTGCAACACCTACAATCAGTGTTGTAATCCACTAGCTATCTCCTTGATTTCATCGAGCGATGTACAAAAAATGATAATGCTGAAACAAGACAGCCAACTGCGCCTAAGCGGAGCGTCATCTTACAGCTAGTCCACAAAGGTGATGATATGATGGAACAGCTCAGTCGACGACTTTGAAGAGCAGCCTGCCAAACGTTCTACGTGTCCTCCGTCACGATGCTATATTCAGTCGGCAGAAAACCAGTCTCTTTGATGACACTGCTACTACTTCCATAAGCCAAACCTGACTGTACATGCTAGTTTCAGTGTGAGTGCCAGACCACTTCTGCAGGCAGAATGGAACGACAGTTGCGCAATCAAATAGCCGAATATGTTCTGGCTTGGGTTGAACGTGCGATGGAACAGGCTCCATCCATTGTTGTGCAACCAGCGCAACACAAACAGCTGACATCCTCGGTCGCGCGTCATTTGCTGACCCCTGGACATAAGGTCCTCACTATGCCTACCTTCAAAATCATGTACATGGCAAACCAATCAGGACTGCTTCAGTTCGTTGAGGTTGTTACTACTCCACAGTGGCGAACACTCCTCTGCCAACAGATGAACATGGTCGTCAGCTTGGAACTGTCGTGCAGATAAATAATTTTATTGCTTGCGCATTCGTGCGTATGTGAGTTGTGTGTTCGTGCGGTTGTGCATTTCTTTACACTAACCCTGTTTAACTTTGCTATATAAACACTAAAACTGGAATATACACCTGTTTGGAGGCAGCGAACTTCGCCAGGCAATAAATCATGCAGTCTGCAGTTTCTGACTTCTGGTTACGAAGTTATTTCAGGGATAAGCTGTTCTGGATTACGCTTGTTGACTGAATAACGGTGGTCGCAAGCCAGGAAGTGATCAGCAGGAGAAAGGAATACGACGGGCGATTCGTAGGTTGTGAATGGTGAAAGAATTGACTGACGGTTCGCACCTATTAATTCTGCCGAATTTTGCGATTGGGCTCAATAACTGATATATGTTGTAAAGGAAACTGACCTCCAGAGGTTTGCAGAAGTCGAAAACGTGTTTTGGCTAACTCGTGAAGATTCTGTAATAAAAAGTATTGTCAGCAATGTAATAAAACAACAGTAATGAGAAACAGGTTTACTGACAATCATCACACAGTATCAAACAAATGTTAATCGGAAAAAATAGTACAAAACAACGCAGCGCCAGGGATAAGAACATACGGTACTCATATCGTAGAATAAAGCATGCTAAAACTGGTCAGAAAACTTTTTTTAAGTTTCGAGAAAAGGTATCAAAAACGGCACGTCAACGAAAGTTACACATGCGATCAGCGGAGTTTCGATGGGAGCATTTATCACACAATATTCTTAGGCTTACTCAAGTCCCAAGTCTGGACGGTAATATAACAATTTACCGACGAGCTTCAGTCCCGTTAAATTCCTCCGTCCGGGGTCAACCATCCGTAATGGTTGGACGAATTCTGAAGCCTAGTTTGAATATATACGGAATTCAACGTGTAAAAACTGAGACCTGATGAGTGTACCGCATCCAAACAATCGTTTCTGGTTGAAATTGCACACACCAGTAAAAAATGCTACCCCAGGCTTCGTAAGTTGTCCACGCCACTTCTCGCAGCAACTGGTTGTATAACCACTGCAATGCACACAAACTTCTGAAATGGCCTACAGGTGTGTGGGGGCAGCATAATGGAAATCCCCTACTTGGCTACCGTGTCAAAGGGAGGGTCTAAGAGAGGGAGGCGTGACTGCCAACCTAATGGTTGCCAGTCTGTACACGAAGCACACCGAAGAGAGCATGCAGTCAGTGTGACTCAGTGACACAAACTGCTGACGTATGAACGATCACAAATATAAAACAAACACACAAAGTCACTCCGATATGTGATGATCATTGTCACTACGACTTAGTTCAA
Source organism: Paragonimus heterotremus (assembly GCA_013368495.1). NCBI lineage: Eukaryota > Metazoa > Platyhelminthes > Trematoda > Plagiorchiida > Troglotrematidae > Paragonimus > Paragonimus heterotremus. The sequence goes on along the minus strand of LUCH01002015.1, from coordinate 82,059 downwards.
TGATGGCAATGCTACATACAATACAGCCTTTTCACGGCGAAAAATGCAAACAGCCGAACTGCTCCTTGTGCCTACTGCAGAAAATTAACTTGTCGACTGATCAAAGAGAATTTTAAGTTTTAACATTTCACTCAATGACGTTGATTTTGATCGACTGTTGGTGAATCATTTCACAGTCCCTCAGCATTCTCGGAAGACGAGATCTCATAGATTAAGAAACACTGGTATGTTGAAAATAGAAAAAACCAAACCCAGAAACGGGTGTGGAATAACTAGATTGTATCTTGAACGACGACTGAAAGGCTGCTGTAGAAAAACCAAGTTTGACAGGATGAACAAAATCAAAGGCTTCAAACTGGGTTACCGGTATTCAGCCCCATGTTGTTTACAGGTTCATTTTGAGTATAAACTGAGACACAGATACACATGATTTGAAGTTCTCATGGTGGCCTTAAGCCCAACGTCATTTACTTATTTTTATATTGAGCTGGGAAAACCGTTTGCGAACCAAAACAATTGAAGTAAATCTGCGAAACCACCAGCCATTGATCTTGTAGACAGATATGATCGCCCACACCCTTGTAGTCTGATGTCTAAAACGAAGTATGTGCTACATAATTTATGGGACTGGCTGTCTTGTCGACCTGTTTGCTCAAATTTACTTGACGAGACTCGACAGACTGCTCGTTCACACCATGTCATATTAAAGCCAGACACTCGACTGAGTAGAGTTATTCTCGGGTCACGCCGTGAGTCCTACAACCTTAACGGAACCAGTAAATCTAAGTCGGGCTGGTACACAAAGACAGTGCCGATATAACCAGTTAAGCCACTATACTAATTGCCTTGCAGTCTTGAATGAGCAGTTGATGACTATTTTGAGTTTCCAGTCGATCCATTCTGCGAATTCAACATTGTTGGGGAAGTGGAGTTTGGTAATTTGTCGTCGTGCAGATTTTCATTCGGATTTACTATATAAGTTGACGAAGGTCGCTGGTTATCCGTTTATTAGAAGCAGCAACATCCAACCTTTTCCGCGTTATCGCCCTCATACAAAGGTATTTTTGCCAACCCCCATCCCTCCTATTAGGCACACGATGAATCTTTAATTAGTTGTACAAGGTCAATTAATCAGCCATCTGGGTAATAGTCGCATTCTGCACAACTCACGTCATCAGAGTCAAGTTACATCATCCAACAAATCGGTTGTCAGCATCTATGCTTTGACAAGCTATCATGGAACAAAGAGTCAGTACAAGCGGAGTTTTAGGACGTGGGCACTGAAACAGTCCAGCGGGTACATCTTAAAGCAGTGAGAATAAACAGATGAATTGTGCATCCATGCACCAAATGGTTTGAAAAATATGAAGCCGAAAGCGAACTGACGAAAGTGACTACCAAAAAGTACAAATTTGAATAAAGACCGGCTACACTTACAGGTCAAGAAATGTTATTTTATCTGCTTTCGGAGTAAAGCTGCACGATATACTTAAGTTTCAAGTTGGGTGCATCGTGCCAGACTTTGAATAACAGGGTTCAGCCTCTTAGGAGGGTCACTGTGTGAATAAACTCGACCTCCAGTACAAAGTCATTTCAAACACCGCTGATCGGCGGTGTATATAACTCAACTTCGACCACGTGAGCGGTGCAGAATATAATTACATCGCATTGATGCAACCATTTGGCGCAATTCAAGAAGAGCAAAGACTGGTCTAGTTAACTAATGCAAACTTGGGTTAACAAGGTAGTGCTATTGTATAACGCAAACGTCTCTAATGCTTTTATGTAGCAAGTTGAAAGAGTGGACTGGCGTGCTGACAACAAAGAGTCACGAAGACAGGAAATTCGGAGCCACATTTGGACAACTCTATATACACTGAAGGGGTATTGATGACAAAGAAACCTGTGTTACGCTGCCGAAGGCAGATAGGGAGACAAGTCCACTATGTAGGTCAAGTCAAGTCAACTCGTACGGACTAATTTTCACATTCTTTATGTGTTTTCACATATCCTGTAGCACGTATCCGATAATAAACAGCTTCTCAGAGAAAGTGTTTTTCGAGGTCACAGCAGCAAGGCTATGTGATAGGTCTATCTACAGCAGATGTTCCAATGCAGTATAGCATATGAAGTGTGCTATATTCATTTCCATTTCAAAATTTGGTCGATTTTTACCAAACATTTCTCATCTAATAGAACTAGTATTTGGTCAGTCGTTACCCACATATGTCAGCCTACTGCTTGCAGTATCGAAAAACATAGGTGTCAGTGAGTGAAGCTGATGGTCGTTGTTTAAGCCTTTCTTAATGAGTCAGTCCCTCCCCCATTCGATTGCTCCAATGACGTTTAAACCGTCCCCCGTTGAAAAATGCCTGTTTATTGACTGTTACACTTGAGAAATGTGGCTTATTTACAACAGTACATCTGGCAAGCAGACTAAACAGGACACGAAGCGATCCCTCCTGACAAATAATCGATAAAACATTTCTGAAGCAAGAACGTTGTCATGTTCATGTATGCTTTCAGCCGATCCATGGGGTTGCCATCTGATCAGTGTAGCTCCGGTCTTTATGTCACTTCTTGTTTTTAGCAGATTCAAAAGTGATGTACGCAAAAGATGTAGCATTCGACAGTATAAACGTTCGGCACCTTCCATATCGTTGGCAGTAGTGAATTAGTCATCAGTATAAAGTGATGGGCGTTTGCAGCTTCAGAATTGCTTGTCATTCTTCCTGAAGGTTGTGAACTAACTTATCCATAGGGATTTTTACCAGTCAGGTCGGTTTAAGTGTTAGTGTACCATCCTGGTGTGTATCACTGATTGGCAAATCTTCGTTAATTAGGCCACGTTGTAAATCGTTATGGTTAAGATGTACCAGTGGACATGAATGCGAGTTATGTGACAAAATCGTTTCGTGACTAGAAAGTTTATCATATAATCCGTAGTTCTTACTGAATAACACAAGCATAGGAAGACGTTACTTATAGCCGATCTCTTTCTACCAACTTGACCGATAGTAGTGACAGTGGCGTTCTTTCCACGTTTTCTGTAGACATTACGGTAGCGTGTTTTCAACCATCAAAAGTTTGCCTTTTTGCTTGGGTTAAAGTCAATGAAGGATCAGTATCAAAACTCCACCTGGTTGTAATGATCAGCGATCTTGAAGTTACCCTAAGTATTGCAACAGCAACCGTGTTTTCTTCTTTGTATGTTGTGTACGTCTGCTATAGGAGGCCTGATAAGAATTCAGTTCCCCTTTTTTCAGTCATGCAAATAATTGCATGTAACTAATGCTTACCCTTTTCCTAACGACTCATCCACTATTCTATTCTTCAGGGTCGTTTCGCTCACATCCTTTCAAGTGTTGTTTAACGGGCTGGAAAGTTGTACGCGCTTTTCGCTTGACGTGCACTTGAGTGTCACCGAGTGGATGGAGCTCACCTCGCGTTCCTTTATCTTTTTCTCTTGATTGCTGCCGTTGGTCCCAAACTAGGCTAGAGCTAACTGCTTATCACATTACCAAATATTTCTGGAAATATACAGTTTGTTTCTAAACACAACCGCGTTATTTTATTTCATTGCCTGTTGGAACTGTTCGGGATAGACGATTAGACTGTTAGTGGACGAAGGTCGAACGCACACTCATTTGTCCACTACATGGTTCATTATGCATATCAAATGAGACACTGAGTTAATTGGGATGTGATTTCAAAGCTGAAGTCTGATTCACAGATTAAACCAAACGGAAAACTGAAATAGCTGACTTTCTCTGTGTTCTGAGTGACTAGTCCGAACACGCTTTTTTAATCGAACTATTATGTTAAGAATAAAAAGCATTTGACAGATCGTTAAGTGATACATGCAAACTTGCAGATTAAAAACTGGGACCGCAAGAGCTATCTGCATTGCTGTCCGCCACATGCCACTGGAATGACTGTGGTCTCAGAGTATCTAACATAACCCTGTCTTGTGGGGCCACTTAGTTGTCAGAAGAAGAGCACCTCCAAGAATTTTTTAATTGGTGCAGTTGAAATAAATTATAAAAATGATATAACGCGCTTTTCCTTTGCCAGACGTTCTATTACGACTTGAATGCTATCCTGGTTCCCGACTATGCGGTTTCACCCAATCTAGTTGCACGGAGTCAAGAAGAACATGACTGCGGGATGACACGCTGTATCGGCGATTACCAGTTCGACAGATGAATGAAATGCCTGCAAATATATAGCATGAATTAGTTGCCAATTTTGGCCATTTACTCGTTGAACCACTGTCCGCTTGTTTAGGCCACTTCGCGACCAAGTGACCAAGTAGGGCCAATTTCATAGCCGTTGCGCTCTGATTGGTTCCTCGTGCTAGCGCGCCACCCACGCTCACTTCTACGACTCCTAGTTGGTCCGACGTGCACCTCAGTGCTTTGTTGTTGACTGATTTCGTCAGCCGTCACCGAAGGCCTGATTGGTTTGCAATGGTGACTGATTTCATCAGCCGCCTGGCCTGGTAAGGTTGGTTTTGATGAATTTGCCTCCTAACAAAAAATGTGGCTAACACGCCATTGATAACGTTTATAGTGTATCTAAGACGAAGTACGAATTCAGCATCCACGACAGCAGTTTACATTGGGTTTTTCATCACAGAACACATCTAGCAGGATAGCAGAAGTTACACTGGAGAGCGTTTGTAAGCAGTGGTTTACTCCCACCTTCCAGTAGGTTCGCTTTCAATTTGGTCAGAAACTGAACTGTACATTTTCATGGCAGCTGTTCAGAAATTTGTGTTCGGTGAACAGAACGAACTCCCTGGACAAAACTTAGGACATGGGTGTCAAAGTTGCTGAGAAACTGCTGCTGACCAATTACACCCGGGAGAAAAGAATTGTTACGTTTACTATCACAACCGCAATACCTGCGCCACTGTTGATACCCTGTTGAGGTATTACAAATCATTACAGGTCTGTTTTTAGCAGCTATAAGATTAGACTTGCGAGTTTGCGAAACCTGGAACACCGTGTGTGAGTCCGTTGTAACAGTGTGGTCAGTTGACTCATTTAAGTGTAAGCGTGACACACGATAAGGCAAACGGGTCAACACCTCGGATGGGCATCGAAAACAGTTCAACAGACTAATACTGATTCCGGCTTGTCACTGTTGTCTCTGTTTAGTTATTTGTTCGTTTGATGAATGATGTGACGCGCTTGATAAAATACCGTTATACTTTTGTGCTCACTCTATAATTCCCTTATTTTACACCCTTACGATTACTGACTTTCACCCGCCGGTTTGTCTCAAACTGTACGGTACGTCTCAGAAACAAGAACCAGGCGACAAAATCCAGAGTCCGGACCAAACGGCTTACCCAACGAACACACCTCCTAACCAAGTCGGGTGCGGGAATGGACACAACACACCACTGAAACAACAGCCAGATTTACTGGCTGTGAGTAGGGTGGGGTTGTGCGCGCATTTTCCGTAAAGTCGCTCGACTCCACCATCCCAGTGTTTTGGTTACCGCGGTCCGTCGTCGATAAATCCTGACTGTTCACCTAGGTCTCTGTAACCCTTTCAGCGCTTGAAAAGCAATGCTGGAATGTGAACCAACATGCGGCAATCAGTGAAAATGGGCAAAGTAAAAATATCATATTTCCCTGACGGACTGCCTCATCATGACAGTTCTTCCATCAAATGATAGATATTAAAAAGCTGCATTCGTGAACGGCACAGATTTACACATTACTAAAAGACTGACCAAAACCTAACAATTTTTCCATAGAACCTGTGTCACGTCATACTGTTTTCAGATTTATGACGTCATTCGTGGACTCTGAAGTGACGTGTTGTATCTATGTTATCAAAACAATTAGCGTCACTTGGTGTTTCTCAATTTTATGGCTTGCTTACTGAGTCATGTCGTCCCAATTCCTTATCTGCTACCTTATTGGTGACATGATGAAGACAACTTGTTGCATTACCGAGATCAGCGTGGATAGCTCATTCAAAAAAGTTATCCAGATTGGAGTGCTTTTGTTTTCGGGAGACCTACTTCGTCCTAAAAAAAACGATGTATCCAAGATGCGAAAACCGTTTAGTTTTGGTCAATAGAAAGCATTCTCATCATATCGGTTTTGGTTAAGTGATTACGCACTAGGACAATATACTGATACATGTGAATACAGGTCGAACTGGGTGGGGCAGAGTGACTGGCGTAATGCACTCCTTACAGGTGTCTTGTTTGTTCGCAGACTAACTTTTGTAGTACTGTACGGACTGTAATTGTACATGCTTTTGATAGCGGTTCGATTTAGAATCTATACTTTCATTTCGCCGAAAGTAAGTCGGGTTTCGTTCATTGGACTGACCGATTCGGTTGGTGTGTGTGTTTCTGTTCATCTTGAGTTATGTTGGATTACACCCTTCTCAGTTCAGCTTGTCGAACAGCAACATAAACTTTTCTTTTTACGTTAGCAGTTGGTGGGAACAAACCGAAACATTAACATCTCACGAGTTATACCTCCCCTCTGTTTTGAAGAATCAATAAACTGCCGAGTGCACCTTGGAATCATAAACTCAGTACACGTACGAACTACACTTGTACTGTTCGTGTCTGATTCTCACCAACTAAGAAACGCGAACTATCCCTGTCCAGTCTTCCATCTAATCAGATATCTGTATGCCGTCCGGTTCTTTGTCCACTCGTATCTCTTTCGGTTAATACAGTGTTGTGTGATCTAGTCTGGTCAGAGTGAACTATGATTTCAGACAAATTGCAAGCACGTGTGTTCGGTATCGCATCAACAGTGACTGAATCCATTTTGCTGTGGGTGTTCACTCCACATCCATTGTTGCACCACTCGTCATCTAACAGTCTCGGTAGATTAATGCTTTCAGTGAGTTCACCTCGAACCTACTGTTTCACATTAAACCTGTCAATTCGGGCCAATAATGCTGTGCAAGAGGGTTGACGACAGATCACTCACAAACTCTACCAACCCAGGGTTCTATGATTTTTTTTCAGGTTGTGTGGATCGATCAAGTCCGACGTGCTAATTACTGACCCGCATCCGTTTTCAGGGTGCTAACAGCCTAAAAGCTAGGCCACCATAACACTGACCGATCCTTCAGATTGAACATAACCAAAACGAACGGTCTCTAATACAACGTTTCATTGACCGTTGTTAATCTAGTCTGAAATGTATTCCTCAATCGAACAACAGACAGACGACGATGAGAGTATCATGACGGAACAGTACGCAACCAAGTTTGAAGAAATTTCTGCACTGGAATGTGGTATGTCTAACATGTTTGTGGTTGTCTAGACAGGGATACAATAACATTTATATGGGCCCGTTTTGTTAGTGTTCATTGTTTTTCATGTCATCCTTAATAACTGATTATGTGTAGCTTAATCATAGCAACAATCGATCGCTTTTGTTCCCATAGCATGTATCACAATAACACATGCTACACGACCCTGTACACTCACGAGACAAAACCTAAGTCTACCAAATGGGATATAGACAATTCTGCATCAGTTCAGCACGGAGTGCCGATTTTTGATGTCCGGCGTCAGAACAGTGAGTTGCCGCCCATTTTTCTTCGTAGAATAAACTCTGAAATCCGTAAAACTGCCTAGGATAAAGCCACATGACCTCCGACTGTGTTAGCTCACCTTCATCCTCCAAACACGGGTGGCATTAGTACCAGCGTCAATTGTGCGTTGGAAGGGCCATCACGGGATAACAGTACCACTAAGGTGCTCATATACACCGAAATTTATACCCTCTCTACACTGCTGGATAAGCTATGGGTGAACTAGCAACTACTGCGGTCCGGAATGAAAACTGACATCTGAACTGGTTTGTCATTAATTCGGCCGTGCCACAAGATACAGAGATGACATTTTACCTTGTTGACAAATGTAGTCGAAAATGTGGGCCATTAGCTAGTGATTGAAGGACGCACCCAATATTCATGTCTCGTTCCATAGAACACTTTGACTAGGGATTTTTTCGCCCAGCTGACCAATTACCGTCACACAAATTTCCCGTTGCAAACAGGTCGAAGGTTACACTCATCTCTGATGTCCAAAACTTGTCGGTGCGTTCTGGATCAAATGGGCTTCAGCTGGTGATTAAACTGAATCAGGGGACCCTTTGGTGAGCTGTAGTTTAGAAGGAAATAAGGAATGGGAACCTGCCTGACTGAAGGGACCCATTATCTGAAAAAATGCAGCCTAACCGTGGATTGAAACGATGGATTATTGAGGAGTAATAGGAGATTCTGGATTTATTGTAAGTTGGAAATCACTTGCAACTGACTGCAGCCGTCTCATGCAGATAGAATTTCCAGTTAGCCGCCTTAGGATATCTGAGTTACGCTCTTATTAGGGCTGATCAGCAGTGCATATCCTTGTCACGACCGGGACTAGGACTCCGGCAGCGTTTACATGAAGTAACCGTGTTGATCGCTGCAGCCTGATCCAGGCTGCCAGACCGGACATTATGTCAACAAAAAACGATTTGTTCAGACGCTACACCTACCATGGTCACAAATCCATCGGACTGATGGCCAACCTGCGCGGTCAAGCCAATGGATAAGCGTGACGTAACCGATCAATCAAGCCATCGCCAGTTGGCCAGTGATCTAGTTTCTCTATAATAAGTCTGACTGATATCTCTGTCTAACTCTTTATATAAGTGTACCTGCCTGAAGATGAATTATCGAAAACATATGTTCGCTTATATGTCTTTATTCACGAATATCACTAGCTCGCTGAACATTCTTTGGATTACTGGTGAGTAGTAACGGATTCCGCTTTTTTGCATATATATATATATATACTGCATGCAATTGACCGCAGCTGTCGGATTATTGTACATACCGACAGTGACATTTGTTATTAGAGATTCCCTGGACTGAAAGGAAACCTGGGATTATTTTGCTTCAATAGATATTTGTCTCACCTATCAGCTTCTCTGTTCTTACGTCAATGTAAATTGTGACCACGGACGTTGGGATCCACGGGACAGTACAAACTTTGTTCAGAACTTTTACCGCATTTTGGTTTCCAATACTCAGTAGCTAAACGTGGATTCAGTGAAAGCCAAACTAACAACACGGTACTGTAAATGCTGCACCTTCTTGTGTAAATATAGTCTGCCACAGAAGGTGAATCAGGTGTACCGCATAAGGCCAATAAGCCGGTGAAAGTATAGAAGCTAACTCTGTACGTATTTTTTAATCATCTACTGGTCAGTGTTCAGTGAGAGGCTGATTTCTAGAATACACTAACACCAGTTATTGTACATGGTAGCATAATCGTTTGGAAACTACGGTTCGGTTAAGATGTCACTTGATTGTTACACTTACACTATTCACCTATATTTGACTGTCTTTGAGGGTTACGAGAACGTGCCGAGTGTTCTATCATCATGCACGAGATTCACTCACGTTCACACTTTTTTGAAACGTGTTAGGTTACAACTTTGCAGCTTGGAGACGGGTGAGCGGACCGAGTTTTACTTTGATCCACACAGTACGAAAGCTCAGATCAAAGATGAATTATACCATGTTCCAAAAACGATGTTAACGCACGTGTATGTATACAAAAGTGCATGCGTACAATGATGCGTTATTAAGTAAATTCACTGAGTGTTTTACCGATTCAAAGTAAACAGAGGTACAGTCCGACAATGAAGTGAAAAAATTAGCCTTCATCTGAGCTGATGTACAAAAGACCATCGCTGAGAAATGAATATGTTCAAGAAAGAATAATTTGTCCGTTTTAACGGGAGAAAAGTCGGTATCGATCATATAGTACGTGTGAAAAGTGCATTCTCTGATTACGTACCTAACTAACTGTAACATAGTTTCAACGACTTCATTAATATCTATTGATATCGAGATCAGCTGGACACCATTGTTTTTTTTGCTATGCGATTACCATTGTTGCAGAAGCTAAAAATGGAAACTCGACTCGCCGAACACGCTAGTCAGAGAACGAGAAGACTCGCATTACATGTGGAAATTACAGATCAATCCTGTGTTGTGATTTACTGCTGTCGTCCCGTGATTTGCCTTAGTGGTTCACCTTAACAAATACGGTTTCTGAACAGTACAAAACATTTCTCCTCTAATACTTCTGCACTAGATGACCAGTTCACTTCTCTCATTCATCCAAGTCATCCCCACTACTTGTATGCGCCCGCCGTCGCTTAAATTGGCGCGATTCATGAGCCTGTTATTGGGTGCTAACGTTTTTGCTATCTACACCGTCGGCCACCATACCACAAATTGAACGGTTCTCCATTTACTGATGTGGTCCCAGAACAACTCCAAGTTACTTATGACCGATGGTGAACTATGGAAATCCAAACACTGATAGCTTGACCTTTTCAGCCAGCTTGAAGTACTGGTCGTGCTCGTGCACTGCATCAACCCGAAAGGCCGTACTGACTTGCACAGTTACGTGCAGAGGGATGTCCATCACACTACTTACCGCACAGTAGTGTTCAAGTGATCAGCCAGACTCACATGAGTAGACAGCAAATCTCTGACACAGCTGTGGCACTCCCGTATTCTGGGTAAGGAAGAAACGGGTTGGAATAGATTATTTTAAACAAAAGAGCACTCCGACCGCTGAGTGTTTAACCGTGACTGTCGGCGTATCATCAAACACGGTTAAAACACATTCGATATCATTCAGACATCTGATGTAGTTTCGAATACATACAATGTGTGCAGCGGTGATCGGAATCAGACTTCAATATCTTATTCACTAAGTCTTCGATCAAAGCAGGCCGCTGACTTTCAAATGAGTCGGACTGTTGAGAAATTGCCTGCTGGTATGAGACTAAGAAAACCGTATGTCTTGCTATCTCGTACATTAGATTTTAGAGTCAATGACATGGGATGGGGTCCCTCAAGTCAACCTCCTCCACAGAATAGACGACTTAAAGGTATACGTTGTCTTTGTCCTGACAGACCAATCTACCCATTGTCATCTTCTTCCTCCTCCGCTGTTAGTTATTGTCTTCAGTCTAAAACAAGCGGCAAACATTCACCCTTTTACTGTCCGTACTCTCTGACAAATTAGGCGGAAGACTGCGCAGATAGACTGCCTTAAATATGGAACAAGACGTATGCCGTGTCCTGTCGTATTTGTTCTTGTACATTCTCCAGATGATTGGTTGTCCTTCACGGTCTCTGGTGACCACAAAACTAAATCCCTCGATGGAGCTGGAATGGAGTTGCGCTGATCTCCAAAGTACAGCAAGGTTTTGTTCAACTGAATCTAAGTGAATGAGCATCTGTGTGTAGTCAGGCTTGGCACTTCTGTCGAATTATGCCGACACCATTCAGAAACACTACTTTTTGTCAAATCTACAAATACCACAGTAGGCGATAGTACACAGAACACCTCTTACGACGTCAACTTTGATCAACAGTGACAGGCTACACGTTGGGTCATCACTGTGCTTGCTGGTGATATGAGCTCACAGCTTGATCAACTTACTCCAGAAGAGATGCGGCTAGATGGCATGTTCGGTGTCCGAACACGACGCATTAACCGTAGCAACGGATTGTCGAGATTTTGCGCACCGCACGGACACTATATATCGCGTTACACACTTCAATACACAGGACGGCTATGCGTTGCATAGAGACCGCCTTATGTAGCTCACCAGTGGATTTGAATTAATCATATCGCCTTCAGTAGTCGGTGGCGCTATTTCTTTAGCGATAGTCGTTCACCTTGCAACATGATAACTCAAACCATGCTGTTATTCCTGCCTATGTTTTCGTTTACTCACAGATTATCCACTGACAAACATAAAATGTTCATTTCAAGTTGAACATCACTCACAATTGATCGCAGTTTTCGCATTCCCATAGACTTTCCAGTCGGCCCCTTTCGAAAATGTTCAGTAAACAATTGAGCGACGAGAGTATAAGAAATTCCTAGTAAACATAACTGAGAGTTAAACATCTCGGGTCATCAGAGTACAGAGACTCAAAAAGCACTAGTCAGAGATCTCAACATTCATACAAACCTCTTGCCATAAGATTTGTTCCAAAAAAGAACCGCACGTAGGACAAGTGAGTTATTGTTCATTCAACAGAGCTAATGAACAAGCGTCGACGGATTCCCTGACTTTGATTACGATAAAAAATGGTCGGGAAATGGTTCGTGATTCTACTAGCCGTCGACCTGGTGAAAATATATGTGTGAAAAAGACCGTTCATTGGTTTACAGCTTATCGAACCAAATTGCCTGGTAGACTGAAGCAACTGCCTGACGCAGCTTACTTGTTTGTAGACGAAGATAACTGTATAGTTAATTATGCAGTACCTAAAAATCCTTCGTCGGAATCCGAAGCGGTTTTTGGACCTGAAATTACTGAAACTCAACAAACCTCTGGGTTTGGGCCCTTTTTTTAGCTTCTTTCAAATACGGCGATGAAAGATTGTTTTCTGACCTTACCGCGTTTCCCTATTCCAGATGAAAACTCAAGAGGTACCTTCTGATTGGCCCTTATCAGGAGTCAGTCTAAATATCAGAAAATGTACTAGAACATCATGTAATAGACACCGTAATATGAGCCTTATCTTCGTCGCGTCTAAGGTGCCCACCGGTTTCACAAATGTGGCGGCTTCTGAACAACAGAGAGGACCAGAAGAGAGAGTAACTAGACGTTCGTGATTGGTCGTGGATGTATCGATCATATTTTCGACTTGCAACAGACAATGATGTATAGATACTTCTTCTCGCAGTGCCTAAAAACCACTTTTGATTTGGTTGCCAGAACTGCTTTCTGGAGCTGTCTTACTAACAGAAAAGTCTTAGTGAATTATGTTAATTTACTGAAGTTATATGGGCAAATCTTGCGAGCGCACCCCACTACAAAAAGCTTTTAAAGGAGACCGATGTCATTATGAAAGAGACAGTGAAAGGTTTAGACTTTTCCATAGACTTTCCAGTTGACCCCTTTCAAAAAAAAGCACTAGACTCGGGTGTCCTTCTCATTAGAGTTTGTCAGTAATTAATATCCTTGCCAATGCCGGGACTAGAAATCCGGCAACCGTGTTTATCACTGCGCCATCGACATCACAGTAGGCACGACCGAATTATCATATGTAAACTCTTGTAACCTGCCTGATTGATAAAATCGTGATAATATGTATGCAGGATGCGATTTCCGATTGCCTGTCTCTCCTGAACAAGTTACTCCAAACTGGCTACTCAGAACGGTTTGTAGACAAGACTATGCTGTGTACTGAGAAGGGCAAAATGACGTGAGCGGAAAAGAAAGCAGTGCACATTTCGTTACCATTCTAAAACAATACGTTTCCAACGGATGAGTTGCCAAACTACGCATTTCTTTCAACTCCGCAGCAGCACTGTGTCTATTGTTTAGTGGTTCAGTGACTGATACGCGGATGAGAGGCTTTGCGAGTCAAAGTGTTCCGGGTTGGTACAATTTGTTTTGGGTGTAAACTTTTCTGAAAGGTAGTCATGGAAAATCACGTGTAACACCGCTCTTCACGAACACAGTATCAATGTAGGGGAAGCGCAACATGGTGAAAAGTAAGAACATAACGCTTCTATACTATCTCCGCTAAACAGATTAAAGTCTAACCGTTCTTTAATTTACATTTTATAGGCAAACTTGACACCAGTTGAGAACAGGCCATTACAATCAGTCATTACCCTGAGACAGAAAGATGTGTGTCTGACAAAATTTTTATGTATTTGTCTAAGTAACTTTTTATTGTGATGAGTTAATCCATATGAATTGGCGAAAGTAAAGAGACTCGTTGTCAACTTTCGGAGAAAAGAAACTAGTAAGAATGATGTTTCAGTAAAGCCTTCACTCTTCCAGAGGGTAAAGATCAATAATTCCGAGATGGGAATCGTACGTAACTTTCCAAATACCTGTTACGAATTTTGTCGAGCATATTTCACGTGCTAAAGCGCATTGATATCGTTATTAAGGCCAAATAAACAACGAAATCAGTGTATTCCTGCAGTGGTCGGACATAAATCGCACAAAAGTTAGAAAGGCCTTTTTATCAGCTTGTGGAGGTGCCCGTTTCACCACGCCCGGTAAGGTTAATGCTTCTTTCGCTGCCTTTTTACGTTGGTGTGAAGAAGACAATTTGGACGATGACCGCACACCCGGGTATTTTTTAAGACTAACACTGGCAAGGCACTGGTCCCTCTGTGTACGCAGTGTCACCAGAATGTTCTCAGAATCGCCACCCATAGATGTATGGACGCTTATTGTTGTTGCTGATAAGACACCAGTCTGATTATTGGCTAACTGCTTTGATACTGGTTAGCAAAGTGTTGAGACCATTGGAATCTCTGATTTGCAGGTCATTGCCATGCAGAGGAGAGTGCCTGGACTTTCTCTCCTGAAATAGTAATGGTCCGAGGGCTGATCCTTATGGTCAACCCGCAAAGGTAGGTGTGACGGACAACAGGTCGGAGCCAATGTTAACACTAGTGGCCCGCCACTAACCATTGAGGAATATCAGTTTTGATGTCGAATGCTTTTATGTTCGTTAGAAGCGGGTCAACTTGCGCCTCGCCAAACGCATTATCAAAGTAGAGGAAAATTAGGTCTGATATAGGAACATGACGTTTGACGACCGTTAAGCTGTTCACAAGTACCAGAGGGTTCGTTATGCAGGACCTGTTTGGCAGGAACTTCTATGATGGTACAGAGGTGGGAATATTGTCTAAAAGATACTTTAGAAAGACGTCCTTAGATTTCTCACGAAACATACTTTGGACTGATTGATTAATAACAGACAGGAGAGTAGCGATCATCGGACTTACAATTAGGAGTGAAGGTAAATTCTTTTCATTCTCTGGGAATGATGCCAACAGAAAGGGTGGGAAACTTTTTTTCTTTAAATATGAAAAATTGATATAACGCACCTTTCGTTTGCCAAACGTTCTAGTACGGCTTGACTGCTAGACCTGGGTCCCTGCTATGCGGCTTCACCCTGTCTACTTGCGCGGAGACAAGAAGAACACGATTGCAGACAAACACGCTGTATTGCCGACTGTCAGTTCGACAAATGAATGACGTGCCTGTAACTATATACCATGAAATAGTGGCCAAATATGGCCATTTACACTTGTTGAATCACTATGCCCTTGTTTAGGCTACTTCGCTACCAAGTGGCCAAGTAAGGCCAATTCTATAGGCATTAGTTTGTAGGCCTGGCGTGACACCCACGCTCACTTTCATGTCTCCTGCTAGTTGGTCCGACGTGCCCCTCAGTGCTTTGTTGATGTGTGATTTCGTCAGCCGTCACCGTGGGCCTGACTGGTTTGCAATGATGACTGATTTCATCAGCCGTCACCAATACCCTGATTAGGTAGTTTTGGTGGATTTGCCTCCTAACAATAATGTAGTCAGAAGACCGGTTTTGCAAGATGGTAGTACCATTTCGTATGTTCTCATCAGCTGCTACACATAACAACGGTGAACATCAGAAATATTTAGGCGATTTAGGTTTATACATCAAATCAGTGTAAACACCACTATGTCATTGGTGAAAACCATGGTAGACGTCGGTTCAAGGTCATCAGCTTTTGCACACATGGGCATGCTACACATGACAAACAGCGCTTCGAGTGACTTAAGAATGACAGGCTTGTGGTGACGCATCAACACACGGACAGCGTTTGTCGGGTAAACCAGATGATCAGTCTCCAGCAGATGTCTGGTGATCGAAGAGGCCGGCTTGTGTTGTTCGGTAAGGTCGCATCGGGTCACGCCACACAACAAGTCCGCGATATACTTGAGCACGGCGTAGGCTATAGCTACATGGTCGTAGTCTATGAGCGCAGTAAGCTGCACAAAGCATCATCAGTTCAGACCTGTACTGATCAGGGCGATTAAGATAAATTCCTGCATATTGTCTCCAAAACGACTTTCAAGAGATCGTTTAACAATGCGGAATGTATGCAGGATGACCGGAAAAGCTCCTGCTGGTTTTGAAAAAGTGCACCGTTACAAGACATAATTATATCAGGATGTAGCGGGATATGGCGCAGAAGTTTGCTGATATGAAGAACTTTTTAGGCCGTTGTAGTCGATATATGTCATTTCGAATCTGTAGCAATATAAGCGGTCGCGTGCGCTTTGTGCAACTGACTGAGCTCTCAGACTACGACCATGTAGCTATAGCCAACGCCCTTGAGCACGTGTTCCCTCATTCTAAGGCGTAGGGATCGATCGGTTGTGCTAATGTCAGCGTCACCGAAACTACGGGTGACCTGGTAGATACAGTGTGATGTGGACAGCTCTGGCATCCGCGTCTTAATGTGAGGAAGTGTAAGTGACTTGGTGCGAATGAGTAGACGTAATGTAGCTGCACTGTACGTCCGTTGGATGACCTGTGTCAATCGTCGCATTAGAAACGAAATATTACCATCTCCTTTGTACGGTAACTGCATGTATACCAGTTTCTTCGGAATAGACGTTTCCTGTGGGTTTATTACTTT
The DNA here is from genome assembly GCA_013368495.1 of Paragonimus heterotremus. NCBI lineage: Eukaryota > Metazoa > Platyhelminthes > Trematoda > Plagiorchiida > Troglotrematidae > Paragonimus > Paragonimus heterotremus. Next base: position 65,537 of record LUCH01002015.1, on the reverse strand, counting down.
CGGTTTGTTATGAAAGTCAACAAAGCCCAGTGAGTAACCGTTGGGGACCAGGGTCTTAGGAATAAATATCAGCTCTGTATCTAGTGTATCACCCGTACACATAGTTCGCGCTTTGTGTTATATGGACAACGAACCAGCGAGTGTTAGTGTTGTATGAGTGAGAAACTGTTGAAGTTCAAATATTGCCCTCCCAAGGTGGACTTACGATGTACTGATCGAAACACTGTATCATCCTTCCGTCGCTTGATGCCGATACCTAGGTAAGCGAGCTTGTCTTTCTCTTTGAGCGATAGGTCTCCGTTATCGTCTGAGCTCCGTACATCGTACGTCCACCTTGGAAGGGCAATATTTGAACTTCAACAGTTTCTCACCCATACATCACTAACACTCGCTGGTTCGTTGTCCATATAACACAAAGCGCGAACTGTGTGTACGGGTGATACATTAGATACAGAGCTGATAAGTATTTTCGTGACCCTGGTCCTCAACGGTTATCCACGTAGTCTTAAAATGGTTTGGCAGAGACAAAACACGCTCCTTTCAGTATTCCTGGATGAATCTAGCTAAGGTCCATCGAACTAAAAAAAAAGTTAGACCCAAAAAGCGAAATCTGTGTACGATGTATTAGGAATTCTGTAGACAGATGGGGTTATATGAATACCCATGAAGATGAACACTGAGATGTGTCTCAGTTGTAAACGGCGGTCTACTTATCTTTAAATGACTCAGAGACGACATTGATGTGGGTAGTAATCTCGCCGTTAGATTGACGCAACAAAAAGGTTGAAGACGAATTCTCACAATTACGGTGTATACATCCAAAGAGAAGTTTCTTTGCTTGACGGCATTATGTTAAGCGTTTTCGACTGCTCATGGAGACTATTGAGGCGGATTTCCGACTTGCACAGATTGCGCATTTTGTGAGAGACTTTCGTGTTTTCGGGTCTGTCGGACTATCTCTTCTTGGCGATCAGTTACCCGTGGCTATCGAAAAGACGGCGACACCTTCTGGTAGTAACAGGGCGGGAAGAGCTTACCACCCAATTGTGTGGAACATACGACAAATCAGGCTCGTCTAATATATTTCACATGCTGATGCAGTGGAGCTGAACGATCGTAGTATACTACTCATACCGCGGCTATTCAATAACAGGTGCAGGGCATATATTTTAACATCGTACAAGCCACAAGAAGACTGCAGGAAGGATCATCAACGTGCAGCATTACCCATAACGGTCCCTGCTACTTAATGGAACTGGGCATTGACATATGTGGTAGTCGAGACTGCCTGAGGCCGAATACCGCGTGCAAATGAGTGGTTCTGTATCTGCTTTTGTTTAAATGCTTAACCCATGTATTGCTTTATCGAATAAATAACCCTTGTACCATCCGTGTTCTTGGATCACAACACTGATAGACAGAGACAATTGTAGTGGCATTCACGTGGAGTTGCGTGAGGTGACGTCTCACACTATAAAAATCGATTTGAATAAACTTTGCAAACCTGTTGCTTCTTCGCAGGTTGCTGCATTTTTCGGTAGAGAAAGCCAAAGAGGGGATTCCGGTGACCACTGTGGCTCATGGAAGGTTTATTATTAACCTGGTCAACATAATGAACTTCGTTTGTAATTACGAGATCCAGTGATCCAACCTAGACTGTGCTCCTTTGCAGATTTCGTGTGTTATGATCGAGTCTTCTGTAGCATTATCAGTGACGGAGGTTAGCCAAAACAATCATCTAAAGCTTGTTGCGGGTTTTCTACCTAAGACGCTTTAAGAGCGCTAACTTCACCCATGACAGCTTAGTAAGAATAAATACATCCAGGTTAGACAGAGGAGACTCATCGTTCGTGGGAAATTTGAGGCTGAATGGTAGATAACTTCCAATGAAAACAAATCGTGGTCGTGGAGTTTGGTTTTCAAGGAAACATCATCGCATACAGGAATGCAGATATTGTCGTTGCGCATAGGGAGAGGGGGTCACGTAGGACTAACATAGGTAACGACTTCTGATGCGTCTTGTCTTGCATTCAGCACGATGTTCAGAAAAACGAAGAGTACAGATTTAATTCATTAATCTCTGGCATCAGTCACATTTTTTGATAGCCATAATGTGAGGATGCGGGTCATATGTTAGCTGTTGTAGTTCCGAAGGCTTACTCCTACAGAGCGCAGTTTGAGGCTATTTCATCATAGGGTGGTCCCAAAGTGGAGGCAGAAAGAGGTTGAAGAATGCGGGCATGTTCTCCACAAGATTGGGAGGAGGAGTATGCCTTTTCTGTTCTTGTCAACTTTTCCTTTGAAATATTCCTAACTGGTCATATCTCGGTATCTTTTTTACGTCACAGTGACAACCTCCGCATAGGTGCGGTCAGACTGATTATGTGAGTGTGACTGAACCTTTGCAGGGCTGGAGTTTTTCAGTACTACCACTGTCTTGTTTGTGGCATAGTAGTCCTTTCATCAGCTTGCGGATGAGACTTAGAGATTTGAGGAGCACTGCCGCTCGTGTAATACTTGTTGGCAGCATTGTTTGCAAGAATCATTCGGAAAAACCGTGTTTTTGGGCTGACACAGTGTTCATGCTTTTCGTGCAGTAGGAAATGGCAGATAACAAATGGAGTTCAAACAAGTGGTTTCCTAGAACAGTGGCAGACCCAGGAGTCCTTTTATCAACTTGTGCTCACGGGTTGGGGGCCTTTCTTATGAGGTTTGCCACACAGCCTGGGTGATTCAGGACAGACTGTGGACTGTGTATGTCGGATACCAACAAATTTATCGTCTGTTCAAAAGTAGAATATACAGGCTCATACACCATGGATGACTCCGGGTGTCTGTATGGAATGTTGGCTGTGATGACGGTTGCCACACCACCGGACACTTTCAACGAACGAGTCTCTAGGAGCAAATCCAGGCTATAAGTACTAGTACTTTCAATAGACCATAGGTCAGAAACCTTGGAAGACGGTAGAAAAGTATTGGAATCTGTTGTGAGCTTGGCTTCAGAAAGTGAAGTTCTCAGTCTTCGCCCTCCAGTGGATCCAGCTCAGGAAAAATTCTTGACTTTTGGAAAGTAACTTTTCAGTTCCCTTATCCTTGGTATAAGTTCATCTAGACGGAGTGTTTGAGAGAGGGTTGCCATTTTGCCTTTTATAGTCTTGGTTCTTTTTATCTTTCGGCCAGTTAGCACGGGTAACCCAACTGCGGAAATTAGGTGCCAGAGCAGGGTGAATTTGCTTAACCAACATCATTGGGTCGTTTTTTGTTAAGAATGTTAATCTTAACAGCAAACGAGTGCTGCCTTCATTTTTGTTTTTATGAGCTACTGCCATATCTCTTGTCGACTGTTCCGACAGTCTGGTGGCTTTCTTAGTGTCAACCAATAGTGGACTTGTAATACACAGCCCACGGATTTTGGTCAGCGTCTTCTGCTGCCGGGTGAAAACAGAAGCAATGTTTTATGCAGTGTTTGTGATTTGTACAAGGTGTAAAATGTGTACAATCCGTACGATGCGCACCTCAATAGTTTCGGTGATTCTTGTTTCATCGTCATTTAGGTCTGTTCTCTGAGCAGAAAGTGGGATATATAGTTTCAAAATTTCACACCGTACAGGCTAAGGTGAAGTCGCTTTGATCTGATGACGAGTACAGATCCGCCGTAAGTCCGGTGCCGTTGTTGTGGAACCATTCACGGTAAGTACCGCACTTCATGCTGCAAACCACTTTAATGAAACAAACCAAACGACCACATAACTGAGTGACGGATGTACTTATCATTATTGATGTTTTTCTTAGGGACACTTATTCACAGACAGTTGTTGAAATCAAAAAGTGAGCCATAAGTTAACGTGATAAAGCTGTAAAAAAAAAGTCATTCCACGATAAGATAGCAACAAATACAAGTTTAGGTGAGTATAAAATGACTGATTTAAGTCAACCAACCATTTTTACAGTGAAAATTTGAGGGTTGATGCAGAAGCGAAGAAATTCAAACCGAGTGCCTACTGCCCGTGTTGGAGAATAAGTGTTTACTTCTGGTGCATTGTTCCGTAATGGTTTATTCACTTGTTTCAGTGGCACTTTTTGTATGAGCTGAGTGACTATGCAAGTCAAGGACGATCAGTCAACAGAAATGAGATGTCCAATTTTGAGTACAACTGAGGTAATTGGAATATGATGGAATGAGCCACCATTGTGGAGTCAGAAACCTTTTGTTCAAGCCATAATATTGTAGTGGCCCGCCATCCACAAATTTCCATGGTTCCAGTTACATGATTGTGACATGATGGCACCACTTGCTTCTACGAGGTGCTTGAATTCATTTGAATCCGTTAATTGTTTTGTTCGACGATTTAAAGAAAATCCATTGTTTGTTAGTTCTACTGACGTATAAGGTCTGTTGTGGACAGGAATGTACACAAGAAACATGATGAATGCGAATTTGTCATAGATTAACATGTTAACTATTGTTCAGTAACGGACGTAAACATTGTTAGTCAGGTTAATACTAAATCACTTACTAATAAGTGAGGGTTTCGGTTATTAACACTATGGTTCGGTACAAAAGCAATTTTTAGTTAACAGTGAATGCTTACCAAATCATGTCGGGTGAGTTCATATGAGTTTTAACTACACTGTCTAAAGAAAAAGCATTTTTAGACAAAAACGGAATGTATGGTGAGAGACAATTGTTCGTTTGGGAGAGGGAGAGGATACAGTTTTTGCAGATACTAGCTAAAAATTGTACTAAGTCGAACTGGATTTCTTCTGCCTCAGATGGTGCTGCAAAGTTTCCGAGGCAGCTAACTGAGCATCGAAATGTGGTTCTATATCTCCCACACTTCTGACAAACCCAGGCACGTCCGGAAACCTGATCTTCGATATGCATTTCGCATGTTCTTCTGCATTCTTCTGAGTTCCGCCACAATCGATTAGTGCATCCTGAATCGTTTGAACCACTTGACATTGTAGGTTGATTTCAAGTTGGAAGACAATTTATTCACCAGTTTACTGGTCAATCTATCATTTGCCATTATTTTCTACCGACCGTGCATGTACCAGAGGAAGGAATGTATCATATACTCTCTCTTCGACGTGACTGTGATACTTTCCGGAGTAGATCATACTTGGATCGGTCCATTTAATCCAACTATTCAAGGTTGAATAAACCTGTTAACCTTGCCCCACATTCGTTTCCTGCTACTACCGACCGACATTTTCTTTGCTGCTTGAACTTTCATTTCAGTGAAATTAAGAGAATAGTCAATACAATTAATATGAAATGTTTGCGATAATTTTCTCGTATTATGATCTGTTTTTTGTTTATTGGCATTAAAACCAATGCCATTGGTTAATTTTACTGATGATATTCGAGTAGAACTTGCTTTAAGCGTTCTTATGTTTCCCCTGTCACACTCATGGTCCCATTCGTTTCTGGATCAGCTCGACACAGAGACTGGGGGCAAAAGGCGCATACACTCTACCCTTACCACAAGTGACGTACAATGCACCACAGGCATATTCACTCTCGTCCACCGTATTCATTGTAAACCCGAAGGAATAAGGCCAGTATTCGTACTAGAGGATGCCATTTTGGCTCAGCAGGCTAATGCTAGTTAGCTAAGTAGTATGTTAGTTTGGCAATGAAATAATTGTCTCACAAAGACAAAAGATATACTTCAACGGTGAAATCTGAGCCATTAGGAAAAGTTTCAAAATTGTATAGAAGCATATATTAACGTTTTCTCTACATGTGATCGGACAGAAAATCGAAGATTTAAATTAGGGCAAAGAACCAAACAAAACATTCAAAAACAGAACAAAAGTGATTGAAAGCTATTGTAATCTAGGTTTCTGAAAAAGGTGGTTTATCGGACGACGGGATCATAATTTCACAGGATTAAACAATTTGATGGATTTTACTGCGCCTAATACGTCCGCGTTTCTCCGTTGACGGTTCGCAGACGGTAAGTTGGTAACATAGCAGTCAGAGGTGGCCAACACATTCGCGCCGCATTCGTCAGGTCACCACCAGGATTTATGACCTGTCGGTTCATCTGCGTATCGTACGTTTGGATTCAAGGCCATGCAGACGTTGTTTAGTGCATTTTCGGATGTCCGTTCAGATGGCATTTTGTTAAACGGTCTGCTTCAAGGCCGCTTCCTCCATGTTCTAAGATAGATACAACGTATAAGATTTATGTGAATAAAATAATGGTATAGTAACTTTTGGCCACCACGGTTCTATTTAGTTGTTTCCGAATCCTACCTTAACAACTGTTCCGAGCTCCGTTCCTCAGTTATCTGATGTATGTGTTCTCGCCAAAGAAGAGGAATGACTATCAACAAGGCCAGCATTCCATCCACGTCTACCCAACGAAGTACCTCCGTGTTCGGAATCAGATATGCTCACATTATTCCCATGATGCCATCTAGAGAGTAAGGAGTAAACAGACTGAGATACTGTATACTTTAATAGTGCATTTTCCAGGTTTCACTTCATTACAACGGTGCAGACAGTACCACGGCCATGTAGATAATCAGTTTTGCTTTTACCTTCAGGTTACAGTTTATCCGATGCATTATCCGATGCAGTGTCGACTATGGATATACGACCTAGCAGCGTGCAACTGACGGGTAGATCCGTCAACAGATCACTATCTAAGTAGCAGAAATGTGGACAACTATCCACAATGTACTCAGTGCTAAGGGTTTCTGGGGGTAGACGTAGCACCCTTGCCTAAAGAAGGTGTTAATACCTAGTCCAAATTGCATTTTCCTGTTCGAGAAAGCCGTGGTTATATTCCGCAGTTTCTCTTCATTGTGCGCAAGCTGAGCAATATAATCTGCAAGCAATAGCATGCAGGTAGTTGAATGTTGTATCTGGGTTGAAGCGCCGAAGCGTCAAATATTCTGCAGGCGACCGCCACTGAGCTACCCAACTTGAACGCCGTCCTCAGATTTTTGAGGAGCAACTGTGACCATTGTGATCGTCTATAAACCTTGTGGGGCTAGAAAGAGGGCATAACTCTGCTTCACGCCAGCAATAATGTTAAGATTGTCAGCGGCCAACCTACACGACTGTACATTCGTCTTCGTACTTAATTGCATTTTCCAGACTAATGAGTACTGTCCACGTACTGTCCACAGTACTGTACAGTACTGCCTACGATGTCTTAAGGCTCAAGGAATCAGAGGCTTTAATTAATTTCATAGCTCTGTCGATCAGGGAAGGCCGTGCCAACCGTATTGCGACTCACCCAGAATCTTACAGAATTGTGATCTCTAACGTCTCGGCAGTAAGTCAGTTGAGCAACATTATCACACGAACCTTTCTTCCGTAGCTCAGCAGATTGTTATTATATGTCAGAGCTTTGCTTGCTCCCCTTATCCCACGGATTGTTTCCCATTCCCCGATAAAACAAACTAACTTAGACGAAGCAGTTTGCAGAACTGTACCGCTTCATTTTAAACTTTTACAGGACAATCTATTTTTACTCGCGGCCTTTCTGTCTCATAGCTGTCTGATGAACCTCCGTAGTTCTGCCAAATCTCTGAACGACAGCATGCGATCCTTTGGTATTTTGTCATGTACTTGAAAATCCCCGTAGCATTCATGACAAAGTTTCAGCGAACAGATTGTTTTCGATAAATTCTCCTCTCCGGTTGGTAAAATCATATAAAATTAAGTGACGAGTTACAATGTTATTGATCAAAAATTAATGAAGGGGTAATGTAGTTGAAGAGAAGATTAACACTAATTCACTGTGATTAGAAACACAAACGAGGTTGTTTCTTATACGTTGAACATCACCCACAGTTGATCGCAGCTGTCGCATTCCCGTAGACTTTCTAGTTAGTCAGTGTTAATCAGGCTAGGTCAGTGGGACGTAGGTACAGAAGTAAACGCACGAACAATGGGCTCTTGTAAACTGGTATTTGTGGTGGAAGAGCCAGGCGGTGATATGACATTTTGTGTTACACAATTTTCGGGATCTCCATTATGGCGTAAGCGAAAAGTTGAACCATACCATTTGTGAGTAGACGGTCGGATGTTCATGATGAGCTATCAAAATAACCGAGAATACAGGCCAAGAAAGTTTGGAGAGCATTCTCATTAACACGCCATCTTTCACACACGAAGTTTTCACCGAAACCTGTTTTGCGAATATATTATTACTATTAGCAATAGTAGTAGCATATTCTTATTATTCTTACATACAGGTAAGCATTTATTCTTGTCGTGTCGTTCAAACTTTGTGATTTTTCTTCGAAATGAGTTGATTGAAACGTCCATGGGAATGCAACAACTCCAATCACTTGTGAATGATGTTTAATTTATACTGGAATGAGCTCATTAAATAATGCTTTGTTTACCCAAATATCTATGCGTCTTTGAGCTCTGCGGTGCATTTACTCAAATATTTGCAGTGTTGCTAAAAATTTAGCGAACCTAGTGAAAAGTAGATGGCACGGTACTGATAATCTTTAACTAACGTATCTTTTCTTTGTCATTCCAGCCAAACGGCTAGGATCGTGCTTGAATGAATCGGGGGAAATGAGAAAACCGGCTGTGAATCCGCCAACTTTGTCGTCAAGTCCAAATACACTGCATGGGTCAGTGAACACCCGAGTTTTAGTTCTGTGCTAATAGTATTTATTAACGTAATTATTTATCCAACTAAAAACCGTGATATCGGATTATTTAATACTGCATACCCCATGGATGCTTATATACCGAGATAGCACTGTTTGTCAACTGAGACACCATCACAATTAAAGCAATATCTTCATTTTGTTTGCGTCGAAAAAATGCTCGTCAGTTGTAAACGAGTGGTAGCTGTTAGTGATATTTCACAGTTAGATCCTCGCCGGCGGTCAAATACTTTTCATACAGTAAAGAACTAATATCCAGCGCCTTAGTTTAAAGTGTGTAAACCCTGTAAGTTTGATGATCACGTATCTTGATTTCTTCCACGCCAACGAAGTTCGCCAACGAAGTTCGCCAACGTACTAAGATGTTCATGGTCAAGGATGTGCTCGGTTGACACGGAGACAGTGTTTGTCTGATTTAGCGGGTTATTTTACGAAACAGCATCAAATGGACGTGCTGAAACAGCAGTCGCATGGTGAACTACTACAGGAGTGTTGAAAAATACACGTTTGCCAACACGCCATCGAGATGACCGTAATTGCCTTAAAGGGACGATAGCGACTGTTTGTGTGGGTCACGTCACAACTGCCGATGTGTTTCAGGACTGATAAGGTCTAGTAACTGGGACTTAGTGTGCAGCGTTGGATTCAGAGAAATAAAGTGAAAAACTTAACGCTTCTGTGTTAGATTGTTCAGTTTAGACTATTTTTTACATGTCTTGATGGATACCAATAACGATCGAAGATATACGTAGCGAGATGTTAACATTTCGTTCACTCTCATCAGTCACGAACGTGAAACATTAGAATATACAGGACATGTTGGTAGCCACAACAATAGAAACGACCAATGATTGGGTGTGCATGAAATAAAGACTGCTATCATTTTGATAGAGAAGCAGATCTTACGAAAGCTCCAAATTTGATTACTACTCAGGTACATCTCAGAAATACAATACAGACAAATGAAGCCAACGGGAACCCGCACACCACAGTTAGGAGGTCAATCCTATGCATGGACAATTCACCGTACCACAAGCTTGCCTGATGACTTGTAGACATTCTGGCTCCCATCCGTAAGATGTTTACTCCAAGACATCGTTAATCAGTACTCGATATCTGGCTCCGTGTGTGTACAGACTGTTGACTCACGCAGTTAGTCTGCCCTGGAACTGATGACAGTCCTTGTTTCATATAAACCCAAACGTTGATTGTTCCTACTGTTGTTGCTATCCGCATGTCCTATATATTGTAATATTTTACGTTCGTGACTGAAGAGACTAAACGAAATGTTAACATCTCGCGACGATGAACTGGATCAAGGGAACTCAATGTTTTAAATGTCGATGGATAGTAAAAACCTACATTGACCAATAAGAAAGATTTGTGGACTAAAGGTAAACTGATGTGAACACAGATTTTTCATTACCAAAGGAACTTCTTTACGCCAATTAAAAACACCGTCATTGTATTGTAACGCTATAAAGCTGTGTGTCAGATATTTGGGACTGGTTACAATCTTTCTGAGGAGCTTTGCTATCCAGCCATGTCGTTCGATTCCAAGTTAGTTTCCAATATGCTCTTCAACTGAAAGGTAATAATCCGTTAAAAACAAACTGATACATTTTGGATCTACCGTGAACAGTTTAGTCAATAAAGCCTTGGGATTTGAGGTGTCATGTCCCTACGTTTCACATGTTTGAGCCAAATGTCTCCCACTTTAGACAATAGTACGTTTGGGCATGCCTGGTGAGTAAGTTCAGTTTCATCTGAACGGTTACTCGAAGATGTGTCTCGAATATGATTTCTTCAAGAAGCCCTCGACACTCTAATGACATGGAATTAAAGACAGTTTACTTCAATTTGCAACCTAATACCTACTTCAAGTCAAACGCGTAAGCCCAGCAGACCAGAACATTTTGGTCAGCAATTCTGAGGGGATAGAAGGCAGCTTCGTTCTTGAAAACGGTTTCATTGATTGGCCACCGCTTTGGAAAACGACCAGTCATCATAAGTGATTCGTTGACTCTAAACCGCGATCTTCCATGATGGCCGGTGATGTAACATGAACGGTTAAAATCTTCGGAACTTTGTAATTGAGATCCGAACAGTAATCAACTTTCGAACCAACTGGCATATAAAACTTATTGGTTGTCTCATCTGTTTTTTGATGACCGAATTGGCCATCCTGGTAGCTATCCGCTTTGGCGTTCTTCTCCTTGAAGCTATCACATATCGAATGTGCAGAAAACCATTTCGTATATGTAGGGCACATTGTATCTTCATATACACATGTACATGTACTCAAGATATGGCGTCTTTCAAAGATCTCATGAGAATTTACGCAAAATTACCGCTGTAGAACCTTTGGACTACCCTAATTCTTCCAGTATAAGTTAGCTTTCGGCCTATGAGAACAATGTCCTGATTGTTCAGGGAGTTGTGCATTTCAATGGGTCACCGCGAGAATACTGTTCAAGAAAGCTGAGTAAGGTCTTATGAGACTGCTTACTTACTCTTCCTAGGAAGAACTGGCACCATTCCGGGCCTCTAACTGTGCCTCTTGTATCGATATGGCCGATGGTTATCCTCAATGGAGGCATCCATTGCAAGAACGTCCGTACCTTATACGCGTGCTTCCACTTGGGGATTTCAAACCTGAAGTTGGAATTATTTGATCTGCTGTGCCCATCTCAAGCCCCCTTCAACCATCACAGCAAAAATAAGAATTCGGTAAAGAAGCTCTCGCTGCAAACGCAGCTATTAAAAAACCAGTGAGAAGTCGGTTACAGCGCTTGGCTATTCTACAGTTTAGCTTACGCAACAAAACATAGATAAGCCTTTCGGGCAGTCCACTCCTTAAGGAAGCAATAGACTCGAGTTTCGCTATGAGCGGAGCTCATCAATAGTGCATAGCCTTGTCCGAGCAGGAATTTGCACTCCAACCCACGTGTTTACGAGACCAGCGTGTTAACCCCAACCCCAGTGAGTTCACACTAGTTATGACCGATCAGTCATATCTACACAGTCAACGACAATCTAGTGTGAATAGTGTTTAGATCACCTGATCGTTTCAATAGCAGACACAGTAACTGTCCTATTAGCTGCAGTCGATAACCCTAATCTCAGAAACACGAAGGTCGGGGTGCAAATTCCGGCTGAGACAAGGCTAGGTGCTACTGATGAGCTCAACTAAGAGTGAAACCCGAGTCTAATGCTTCCTTAAAAGGGGGCCGGCTAGAAAGCTTATCTGAATGCGAGGATTGTTATCAACTGACGGTAGTGTTCAGTTTGAAACGATCTAACTCCCGAAATTCAGTTCCGAATATAAATAATAATTCCAACTAGTTTTAGTCATGGGAGCTGAAGGTTTGTCTTAACTAATATTTTGTAAGTTTAATCAAGCACAGGAGTCCACATTGTTCGAGAACGAGATTATCCATACTGGGGGTATAGATAGTTTTGTTGACCAACCTTGGAAAAAGATGTATGTTGTCACACTGCGGGGAAGCGGTGTCTCATGATGACACCAAATCGTTCTCACTCCCCGCAGTATTTTGTTGCGTGTTCCAGAAACGGCGCCCACGAGTGCATTCCACCGCACAGTTGTGTGCAGATAGTACCGCACAATACATCAACACAACACCACAGTTTGTACTGTAACCCTGTGACCCATGAAACCTGAAGGTAGTGACGCAGTGAACAGACAACATTTGCTTTGAAAGCATCCTTATCGGTCGGTTTAGTAAACCTGCTGGTTCGGAAGGAAATGAGACAATGGCCGCACAGTCACGGGTGCATGGCCCCTTAAAAAGTTGGACCGTTCGGTGGGCTTGTTAACACTTCGGGGGAGTTGGAGAATGGTTAAAACCTATAGTTCAGTGGCTATTTAAAAGCTAAAATTAGAGTAAATGGGGTCGTTGTTTAGATCCGGCGTATGAAATCTGGTAGAGAATGGATAAAATTACTGCCGACGACGTGGGATCAACTAATGCTCTTCAGTTTCAAATGGTCTAGCCAGAGTCAAATAAACAACAATTTTACTACACGTGATTTGTGAAATTTTAACTACATATACCTAACCGGTGAACTGGAAGTTACGCATTTTCATGGGAGCGTATAAAAATGTTCTACTAGTGAGTAGTTTAGCAAATTAACTGGTTTAGAAAAAATCGCAGAAACGGTCGTTCTAACCCGCAGTGTTTATCTGAATGGCACTGACGCATGTTACATAAAGAGATATGGTTGTTTTGTTGAAAGTTTAATCGAACGGCTTATAAACTTAATGCTTTAAGTGTGGCAACCCGTAAGAACAGCCAGAGAACAACATAAGCAACAAAAGAGAATGAAACAGCGAACAAAATTCCTAACTGAATACGAAGGTGCACGGAAAGATTGAAAACTTCAGATAGATAGTAAGAAGCTGGGAACTTGGAAAGAATGCAGTAATATAAACTGGGAAACTTAAAACATGTCAGTACAGTAATGAAATATATAACTGAGGAACAATAGTATGGGGTTGAAAATCCATGAGTAGGAGAATGATGGTTAACCACGTTAATTGTAGACTGTGACTGAGGAAATAAAAAACATACATTCCGCAAGTTCGAAAACCTCGATTGTACATCCCTGTTGTACAACAGATTTGCAACAACATTCTCAAATGTACTGTTCCTTTCGTTATTTGGATTTGTGCAATCTGATCAGCGTGTTTGAAAAGAAGTGTTTTCTCAAACGTTGTCAAATCGTAAAGGTAGAAAACAAATAAATATGGGACGAGTTCAGCTGATTGAGGCCAATATGATTGGCAGGACTTCATGGTATAAGACCATTTGTTTACATCTCTTTTAGGGTGAGTACTACGAACGTAAAAGTATTCCGGAAGCCATCAACAACAGTTTCTTGAAGTGCACGGCTTCCTTTGGTATTTAGATCTGGACAACCTGGAACCGAATGTACCAGATAGCTGCAACTGAGGACTTCGTGTAGTAAACACATACCTCCAATCTACAAAAAGCATTACAGTAAAAAGAGAGCACAGGAAACGGTACGGCAACTTGAAGGACGCTGTGTACTTAAGAACGATATCCGACCATACATGAAGATGACTTGCTTTCGATTGGTGAAATGATCGTTGATAGGTCCTATGTAAGCAGCATTAGGTTCATCAGAGTAAAACTGTCCAAGTAGGGCATAGTGAGTGAGATGCCAAATGCATTGCTGAAGTTTAAATGGCAGATCAGAACAGCCCCACAGCGCTTGTCCAGTGAAGAAGAACTACGACGAATTGAGAAAGCCAGCAAGTCCTAGGTGTGTCGGTTTGTTTGATATGCAAACAAGGTGGCTTTTTAAAAAACTGGAAACCACAGTTTTACTTCCGAAATGTGTTGATTCTTCAAAACGTTGATGAGAGATTTTTAACAAGCGGTAAGGCAAATCTTCCGTAACAATGTGAAAGATTTCATCGCCACATTCTACAAGCTATAACAGTTACTGAAACGAGGGGTTTGTAGTCATTGACAGACATCTCGCGTTTTGTTCACGACTGATCGACTCTATTAGCGTCTGGGAAACCATATTCAAAGGAGATCTGACCTGTCACTTAATCGTCAGTGGAAGAACGGAATCAGAGCAACTTGAGAATTGCGGCTGCCATACGCATCCAGCCTTTTTACTATGGATTCAGTCTTCATATCAACGCTAGTTTCTGTTGGCTAATGCACATAGTTCTCGTGTACTTGCCCAAATTTAGGTGTATGGTACCTAGATATTTTGCTTTTATATATTTACCTACTGCAGACGTGTTGGATGATGGATGTCATGAAATTTCGCTGTGGTTGTGTCATAATTGTATGAATAAACATATTGTATTATTTACCGTATAGGATCACTGAAACTATAAATCCCTTCCATCAAAAACCTCGTCCAGTCTGGCTGACAAGGGATTCTGGAGCACCAGTTACAGGTCATGATGATGCATTTATAGGTGGGCGCAAGGTAAGAGTTCGTATTAATTGTTCAAGGTTTGGCAATTAACATTCATAATCGACAATATTGACTAACTTGGAAAACCCAGACCCTTTGATGCATTTTAACAGGGCCAGTTAAAAACCATTAGTTACGATATGAAGTGAGTTCATAATCGTACCACTCTTAAGCGTTTAATTAACGCGAAGACAATAACATGGGCAAGTATGTAGCTTGAGTGAAGACTACGGATGGTCTTTTGACAAGCGTTTAATGGCAATCAACCGCTCTGATGATCATAATCTCCAACAATAAATAGAGCAGTAATCCGCGCTGCACTGTCCCCATTGTGGTTTGTGAAGCGTTGTTTCATCCTGATCAACGTGAACAAAGCAAACGGTAGTAGTGTAGTAATATTTATGGCGGACACAAATGTTATGATATTTCATTCAATTTTACCGCTAAACCTTTGCTCCAACATCAGTCACTGTCTGTTCAATGAGACAGCTGCTTGTCATCCCATACAAAGATCAGAAGCTCTCTTTTAACAAGCTTAAATGTTCTTGTCCCTGTAAGTGTGTCCGTGGAACAGTGTTCACAATCCACCAGGAGTGATTACTATTCGTTAGTGTAAAGCAGTATCCGTTGAAAGAGTTATCGAAAGCTCATGCAACCTCACTGTGAAATCTGTATCAGAAGTTTTCCAGTTGATGTGATCAACGGTTGCACACGTTCACGGTTTCGGATCCAGCATCGATCCTGAACTAGCAGCCATCACCGTACACGTAGAAGAATTTCTCCACAGACTTACACTTACTGATGAGTAGTCGGGGATTTGGTTAAGTTAAAGTTGAACATCACCCACAATTGATCGCAGCTGTCGCGTCTCCAGAGACTTTCCAGTCGGCCCCTTTCGAACGGCAGAAACATTAGACTGCAGTTTCGCTCTCATTAGAGCTCGTCAGTAGGGCAATCATCGCCACTGCCGGGACTAAAACCACGGCCACGCCTTCATGAGACACTCACGTTGATCACCGCGCCATTGACCTCACATTAGACAGGACCGAATTATCACATGTGAACGCTCAACCACTTTCGCTTGTGAGTAATGATCAGGTTGCCCGATCGTCTCGAAATGGAGACATAGTTACTGTCTGTTAACTCCATTCGATA
>LUCH01002015.1:36100-48316 GCA_013368495.1 Paragonimus heterotremus | reverse complement strand
TATATATATATATATATATATATATATATATATATATATATTATCTTGTCATTATCGGTAATAGTCTCGTCAAATCCGACAAATCGGGCTAACTAACATTCTAATGTGATTATACATATCTTTTACGAACTGTGTACCTGAAGTCTGATAGACGCATATACAGTGATTGAGTACGGATGTTTGATGCCTTGAACTATGGATGGCCGAACTGGTTAGTCCACCACAGTTCATCACTTAGGACCAAGTTGATCACATGTGTTCATAAGACATCAGGTTACCACTTTCTCAGATAAATTCGTAGACTATAGTACCTAATTCTACTATAAGTCTCGTGGAGGTTGTCAGCCTCTCTGGATTTAGTTGGTCAGCTAGCCTCTCCGTTGCTTAAATTCTGCAGCCAGTTTGAGGTGTTTACTCTCAAGATTCCCACGCTTATTTGCATAAGATAAACTGACCGCTCAGTGTGAGTGCAGATGATACAAATCGATTAACATTAGCTCCTACTTCACCCGGCTTGTCGAGTGTTTTAATAATTATCGTATACAAGTGTACAATATTGCTATCGAACGCCAAGATCCAATACTGATCATTCGACAGTCAACGACGCTTAAGCACTTACAAGTTAGTTATGTGCTCCTTCCCTGATTTATAGCGACTAGAAAAGCATGATCACTCTCTGCCAATGTGTTCTATCATTATAGTATAGTTTATTTATTGCGTTATTTTTCATGTTGAGTGGTCAATAAAGTGGACATTTACTGGCATACGATAGCTGTTCTAGCACTCACACAAAAATTTTCACCGACCAGTTCCAAAAACAAGTAATCAACCCGACACTGGCCCACAGAGCTGAGTCTGTCAGCGTTATATGTTTGTACCCCAGTGCCTGTGAACACTGCATGTGCTGTACATTACTCAACTGGTCATACCAAGGACACGATCGTGGCTTTCAGTTGGGCTGTTCTTGTTTCAGTTTCAATGGCGGAAAATGAGCGCGACTTCAGCAGCATCAGACATATCAACGTGTAGACTTAGTGATAACAACAACAACGCCAACGACTGGGGTTGCCTGGTCCCAGGTTCAAATCCGGTAACAAAAGCATCACCCTGCGTTCGTGATTCCGCTCTTGGCGAAAGACTACGACGTCAGAATAGAGAATCCAGGTGAGTTTTAACTCTGTATGCAGCTTGATGTTGGTGTGATGTATGATGTTATTTAGAAAAGGTCCTACCACTAACCTGCCACAGATCACCTGACCAATGATCAACGATTCAGCTCAACTTTATCCAGTACACAAAAATGAAACTGGAGGACAAGTTTGTCGACTATGCATCTGTATCTCCGTTGCCCGTCCCAGGCTAAACAACGTTGTGTGATTCTCGATCACCAGAGGAAGGCTGACGGATCTCTGATTGGTAAACACTTAGTTGATAGGCAAATTTTGTGTTACTCTTTTCCTCAGTGAAGATTTACTGATGCTGGTGTGAGTAATTAGGTAATGGCATGTTAATAAAGTACGATTTGTTTGTCCCGTCTAACAGAACGATCACTGTCAATATATACCTTCTAGTCATGCAATCAGAGAACAACGACCGGCGAGCTTGCAAACAATAACTCAACGGATATATGGTTCGCTCAAGTGAGAAAGGCACAGCCACAACATGCCCGATCACTCGGAGCCGAACCAACAGTAATCGCAGTGTTTTCGCTGAAGAGCAGGGAAAACGACGAACACAAATATTGAAGGGGAGATTAATTAGTGATTTCTAACAGATCGCATTCTGTTAGTTTAATGCATACTGTTCACTAATGTTTCATGATCTTATAACACTATTTTTCTTAGCTGTTGTATATCTTTTTCTTATAGGCTGAAATTGGCCATCCGTTTGTGGTCGATCTGCAAGTGGGAAAGTGTCCATCACTGTCCCAGAGGGGTTTAAGAGATATTTATGCAAATATCTGGTCCCGGTGATTGTTGCGGAAGGATGAACAACTGCCTGCATAGGACAGTTGAATCTGAGTTCAAACCGAACTTATTTTCACTT
The DNA here is from genome assembly GCA_013368495.1 of Paragonimus heterotremus. NCBI lineage: Eukaryota > Metazoa > Platyhelminthes > Trematoda > Plagiorchiida > Troglotrematidae > Paragonimus > Paragonimus heterotremus. Next base: position 46,270 of record LUCH01002015.1, on the reverse strand, counting down.
GCTATTTACCCAAGAGTTCAGTTATCAGAGTCGTATGTGCTCAAATGAAATTTATGAGATTGATGGCAAAAGGAATGAGTCTCTAGATTTGTGGATCAAGGCTGGTCGGACTGAATCGCGATCAGGATGACAGCTTCAAAGTGGTGGGTGATACCGATCATTTAATGTTAACTCCTAAAATCATCAGAACACAAACACCATCGCGTCGTAAATGAATTGGTCGAATGCATCTACACTCTACCTAATCGTTCTGATGGCCAATTTGCTTAAAGACTGGATTTGGTGGCAGCCAAATCCGCACTTAACTTCGTATGCTGATAAGCTGGTACGACAAACTTCGTTAAACTGTTTACTAATGACTAAGCCTGAACTCAGCAGGGGCGCTCCGGTTACGGCAGGTAACTCATTTGATGCTGTGACTTCAATGGGTCCCCTTTGAGGTGACTGGTTGTTCCAGATTGACGCATGTTACCTAATGAGTCAGGAGGAGAACGGATGAACCTAGAAATATCTTCGGATCAAACCTCTGTTAGACAGTCTATTTTAGACAGTCTATGTGACTGTGTTAGGGAACGACTTGCGTAATTTGTTTTGTAGCTCTTCAAGTTATTTACTCAGTGAAAACAATGTCATTCACGAGATGAGAGGGTAGGCCTATAGATTTAGTGCAAGGTGGGAGTGCATCAGCCGAATGTACCCAATCGCAACTCAATTTGAGTGAAGGGCTCCAAACAATCTAAAGTAATCCAATTACCAAATTCACCTTCACACCCAGGGATTCACTGTTGAGATGCATTGAAAGGATGAGTCAGGTGACTCCACGGCTGAGCGTGGTTGACCCAGGTGCATTGTGTGTGTTTAACGTGACTTAAGTCTCTAAATCAACTCCCAATAATCTCGCTGAAGATCATAGAGCAGTAGACCCACATTCCAGTACCATCATCAGAATCGTTGCCAAGACAGAATTTTCGTGAAAAACGTTAGTAACGGCTACCTGCTTCCTTCTGACGAGACGGCGTATTTTGGAGCAATATATCAACAATTTATTTGATCGAAGGAGATGTACTTAGCTTGTGACCTCAACACCGTTCAGTCGGCGTAAATAATCGTTCTGAATAGAGTTTGCTTATTTAGGGAAACACCCGTGAGTCGGAACCAACCCTGTTAACGTCCCTATGGTAGAACTTCTCATACCGGTCACGTGGTTTTGTGGACGCAATCGTGGATGTACGGACATCAGTCTAGAGATCGTCAGTGTTTTCCAATCACAACACAGCCAAACCAACAGCGTCAAGTAAGACAGAATCAAATATCTGCTTCACTCTACCACTCTACCACTGTATAAAGCAGAGCGAATAATAGGGTTTTTGTGAACGTGTCGACAGCCATGAAAGTTGTTTACTGTTAAACGGATTTTGTGCAGTTTGTACAATTTTGTTTTTTTTACTTAGACTGAACGTGGTCGACCACAACATTAATCATTTCAGTGACAATATTTTATCATTTAACTATTATTTTCTGATAGAACGAACAGTCTTATCAATCTTCCCAGAGTTCCACCATTGGAGCACCCTTCCTCAAAACCAAGCGGTGTGGGGAATGAATGGTTTTGTGACCCGAATAAAACTGTCATTTACTACAAACATGGAACCAGAGTACATCATCACCATCGAATGAAGACGGCAAACCCCGAACTACAAGAATCTAAATTTCGGTTATTGACGAACCGGCACTTGAAACCGTACAATTTCACGGAGGTAATGGCAGGGAATGAAATACCTAACGTCAAACCGGTTACTCCTGAAGGCACCACTGCTATGGGAAGCATCTTAGATGCTACAACAATGACCAGACAAGAGGTAAGCTCCCAATCGGTGTTTAATAGGGTAGAAAACTACCGCAGCTTGGTTAGTGCACCTTACGCGTTGAAACTGCTTATGTCCTGAAATAAATAGAATGTCGCCCACGCTATGGTATATCATTGCCGGACTTAATCTTTCCACAGCAGCGCGAATGTTGAATGAATAAGCTGCCTTGAACTGCTTTTAGACATCAGCCACTTTACACGCCATAGAAAATAGACAAATTATGGCAAAGTCATTAACAAGGCCGGTTACAAGGTCAAGCGCGTTCACTGTCTCTTTGCGCATACAAAGAAAACAATGGTTTGTGTTTTTACACTCCTCTTCTATCATAAACTTTCATAGGCAGCCAATATAGCTAAATTTAACTAGGCAACACTTTTTTTTAGACCGAACGCAATTCACAAATAACTTGAACATCCTTTTCTATCAAACTGGATTTTTCGTATAAAGATTATCTTCGTCAACTCCCCCGTGTCAGTAGCTAAACGATAGGTACGTCAAAGACAAAAAGGTCTGACCGGTTGTCTATATGCAGAATGCCGCAGTGATGAAGTATTAACTTGCTGAAGATCTACAGATGAATAGTAAGGGTCTGAGGAGGTCGGTCAGAGGTTTCGTGATTGCAAACGTCCTTTTGGAAGTGGCTGCCAAAACAAACGTCAACACAGGAGAAGGGTGGGAGTAGGGGGATGGAAAAGTTTTAACGGATTGACCAATGGTAAAAAAGTGGTTGAATTCTCGATTTTTACAGAAACCTTTCAATTGAGTGATACTGCCTTAAGAAGCAAACATCTTCGCATTGTACGGATGACTCGTCGTTTATGTCAAACTGTCGCAGTACATACACAGTCAAAAACGTGACCAACGTATTCATGAGAGAAGTGCCTCCCAGCCTAAGTTGGAAAAGTGGACATTTGTTCTAGTGTAGCGCGTAACCATAAGTTGTATTGGTCACTTCAACAGCTCCTCGTGACACATGCTAGATTACGGCAGTCCCATCTTAAAATGTATTTTCACGCAATAAACATCTCTGCACAATGAACCCTTTATTATCCCGGAATTGTGCAGTTTTGAAAACCATCGTATGTGAGAAGTAGACACGTGGAACGATCAAAACTCCAGCCCATTGGATGATATGCATCGGATCGATTGTGTAGTGTAAAGCTTTTGTTGTATTCATATCCTTATGTGTGGATGACGTGTGGATGCAGATCGTTTAGTAGTCAAGCACCGGAACGACAAAAGTGGTATCATCCTGTTGTCCGATTTAACATGATGAAGGCGGACCGTTAAGTCAAACCGCCTGCGGGCAGTATTTGTTGTAATATACATAGGAACTCGAATCTCAGGAAAGAAAAAGCTAGCACTTTACACACATGATGCTATTAACTACTGACGTTCCTCGTCTTCACCAACAAAGACTCCATACGATTTGTTTTGTCTCTGCCTGAATGAGAGCACATATACTTCAACCTGTTTAACGAATAATCATCCTGACATATGTTCTACTGGTTTATTTCACTGATATGACTTGAAGAAAACATCCGATTGCTTTGAAAATGCAAAACAATGCCTCATGATGGAATAGCCTGTAGGCTACTTTTGTAAAATAAAAAAACTAGCTGATTTGGACGAGAGTACAGAATTTTGATGAAAGTAAATAACTGTCGCCGAATGACATGAGATAACTTGCCAAAAAACTGCTTCCCATGAAGCCATATAATTATATTCCTAGAAGAAAATTTAAAATTTTCCAGCATATAGCTTGTCATTATCATCATCCTTATCATCGTCTTTATTTTCAGATTCGAGTCTTATTCCTGGGCTTTGTTTTTGGGGAATCTGTTGGTCCTGACTGTTTTCCACAAAGTTACACAGATATCATTGCAGTGTTGTTAGAAAATGCTGACTCCCATAGTATACGTGCTAATTTATTGTCTTCTCAGATTCAGTCCGGTGTGAAATTTCGTTTGTAACCAATCTTTCATATATTCAACAAGAAGTTGTGTAGGCAAAACAACAGTGCCACTACGAATTTTCCTGTTGCACCCGCAGTAGCCAATCTTTGCTTCGAATACTTGGAAACGTAGATTACAAATGAGTTCATCTATTCTCCAAACATTTGGTGGCGGTATACAGGCGACACACTTGTAATCATGAAACGGAGAGACTGTGGAACGTTTTGAAAGTTCTTTAACTGTTTTCGATAATTCTTTCTCAATCCAATACAACTACATAAGTTTTATCAAGACATAATAAGACAGAGTGCAAAAAATACAAGAAGTGACTGTTCACGAATGACAATAAAGGCTAATACTAGACCACACACACAATAATTGGTTAGGCCCAAGCCGGACGTTTACTGGATGTTACGTCACACTGTCAGGGTCGAATGTTTGTTTGTGGTTAGATAGGATGTGACTGATTTGTGACCACGGAAGTTGCAATGACTGAACAAATTTCTTTTGAGAACACAGGTTAGGGTCGCGTAATCTAATAGCAGTCGAGCCGGTGGTCGCCAGAATGCACTGACGGACTGTTTTGGTTAAGTGTTGGCAACTCTGTAGACAACTTGGAATGCTTTGTTGATGTCTATGCGATAGTCGGTGTCAGCTAGATGTGCAACAATGGCGCTGGTAATTTATTTACGACAACCGGTTCCAATCCAAGCTGGATGGTGTTTCCTGATCCCTTTTAAAAAGCGCCTAATCGTACGACCAACATATTCTGCAGTACAACAGCAGCATGAAAATGAATACACGAGCTCTGATTGATCGTGGACTGGTAACTTGTCTTTTAGGCTCAACCTTAACATCGGCATTGTTGTGAACCAATTTCATAAGGTTGCCGCTGGAAAGGTACGTCTAAATGACCCGTACGTGCAGCGGTTAAACTGATCTGCTACGTTATCCACTTTAAACAGGAGTTTTATAAACACGGCTCTCTTTTCAGCTGTGGACATTACCTCATGCGTGATTTTGGCCTTCATACTTGAACTGATAAATTTCTCCGGATAGCCGTTTTTCCTCAATAGGTTTTGAACTGTTTTCAGTTCCTGCTCTACTGCGTCATCCGAACAAATCGTTCTTGCTCTAGTTGCTAGGCCTTGGACTAGACCAATCACATCCAATCTAACCACAAACAAACATTCGACCCTGACAGTGTGACGTAACATCCAGTAAACGTCCGGCTTGGGCCTAACCAATTACTGTGTGTGTGGTCTAGTATTAGCCTTTATTGTCACTCGTGAACAGTCACTTCTTGTCTTTTGCGCTCTGTTTTATGACGTCTTGATGAAACCTATGTACTGGTGAGTAGCAGGGGATTTTGATTTTCGCGTATATTGAAAATCACCCACAACTGATCGCAGCTGTCGTATTTCCATGCGAAAGAAGTTCTAGTCAAGGGGTCATCAGTTGGAGTTAACAGATAGTAACTATGTCTCCTCTCGAGGCCATCGGGCAACCTGATCATTAATCACAAACGAAAGTGGTTGAGTGTTCACATATGATAATTCGGTCGTACCTACTGTGAAGTGGTAAACACGGTTGCCTCATGAACAGCGTGTCCGTGGTTCAAGTCCTGGCTGCAGTGGCGAAGATATGCACTACTGACGAGCTCTAATGTGAACGAAACTCGAGTCTAGTGCTTCTGCAGTTCGAAAGGGGCCCACTGGAATGTCCAATTATGAGTGATTTTCAGTCTATATGAAACCTATGTAATCGTATTGATGTGAGAAAGCATTACGAAAAACAATTGTTCGTCACATCGTGATTTTTGATGTTATAGGGGTGTTTCCGACAGTTCCTTAACTCAAAATGCAACAGCATCGTGTTCACGTTGCAAACCGAAACCTAATTTTCTAGACTACCTTGTCAGAGTTTTTGAGCAGCAGACTTCAGTTTCCTGCGTACCGCAAACCAACCCATTCTGATCGGTATCTCAACTTTAACTCGTCGCATACATTCGGTATTAAGAAAGCAGTCATCCGGGCTCGCATGAACGGAACTAGTGAAATTTGCAACCTAAATTATAGAAACGTTAGCGCCAGTCAATATCCAGACGCCCTTATCAGCAATACAACGGAACTCATACTGACTAAGAAGGAAACCAGACACCTGGCCTTTCCAGTGTATTATCGTGAAGGGATATCTGAAAAACCTCACTCCATTCTCTCTGGACATACCATTCGAACCGGATTTCAGTTAGATAATACCTTAGATCGACTGGTGATGCACCCTAAAGATGCATTCTCTATGGATGTCCAGACAGACTGCATTTACGAAATGAAATGCAGTGACTGCAATGTCAGCTTTATAGGAGGAACATGCAGACAAGTGAAGATATATGTTGCTAAGCACAAGACGCACACGCGGTTTCCTCCAAAGGATGCATACCAACTTCAGAAGCTGGAGGAAGATTCGGCCAGTGCATTACAGACATTATCAGAGAATCACACCGTATGTTTCGATCAACATCGAATAGGATAAGTGTCTGCTTTCCCATATGGAGTGAAGCTCTGTTGAATCTGTCACCATTCACATCTGAACTACATGTGTTAACCGAAACGATAGCAAACCCCTGACTGTAATGTGTATGGCTTCGATTGATAAATAACTCCAGGCAGAGACGTTCTTTAACGGACAATGTTTCAGTCAATCAGTTTAGACGCAATGCAAGTTGACGTAACGATAGCAAACCCCACAGAACATCTGTTTCTCTGTTAGCAAGATTTTGAATATAGTACTGGCGAGAAGCGCCACCCAAGGTGGTCGAAACGCTGTGTTACAACCTGTTCGTAGCGCCATGTTCTCAGTTCATCTACTAACAGCATTCTAAACATGACACTCAAATTGTTTGACTCCCCTGACACTAGATTTGGCGCATCTATCTCACAATTAGGTTCATAAAACTTTGCTGCACAGTACACCATGCCAGCACACCTTCAATTCCAAACAGGTGTACAGTTGCTGTCAAATCAGTAGGCGAACCAAATGGTCCACTCACTGAAAAGACAGCTTTGGTTGATGGTGTACGGGTTTGTTTGACTAACGCTCGAATGGTATGAAACACGGCTAAGTACAGTTGTTGTGGCAAACCGATAAAAACTGGATGTTGCCTGTAATTGTTTATTTTGTAAATCAATTCCTTTATGAGGACTACCAATCCTTAGCGCCTTTACAGCCAACAGCTTTCTTGTATCTTGTAAACCAGCGGATAACTCACCAACGTAAGTAGTTTAATGAACCAACGGAGGCTCCCTGGCGATTAGACACATTGGCAATAGTATGTCCACAACCTATAGAGGCGCACTAACGTGGTCGGCGTATACTGTTCAGCCAATCAGACTACAATGAAAGATAAACTCAGTGCGTGTATGTTCCCATTTATTGACAGCCTACCGTCAAGCCAGTACTGAATGTTCCAAGTGCACACACTGAACAGCAGTGGGCAAGAGTTTAAATTATCACCGAAAAATCTGTAATTGTTTGAGCCCACGTTAACGTACACTATACTGTCTTGGTAGGATCATACTTTCACCTACGGTGTTAACTGACATGATTCCGCGTGTACAGCGAATTTCAAGTCAGTGCTACGTACTCAAATTGCAATCAGACCTATTCAACTCCTTTCTTGCGTCACTATACACTGAGGACCAATCGTACTGTTTGTGCTTGAATGATCGAGTCTTAAGCCCTTTCTTCTCATCCCGATAAATCCCTTCATTTACACATCAGCTAATCACAACCTCCAGTCTCCGATATTCTTTTGCTACGCACTTTTTTAAAATCCCGTTTCAATTGGTAGTTTGACCTTTAAAGCATATGTAACGTATCCTAACTAGTGTAGCCTTATTAACTGTAATGTCAGGAATCAAAACACCTTGTTAACATTCTTCAATTTGTTCTATCCATAATCATTCTGTCTGTCGTATTTCTAACTTGATTCTCTGTTTCATTTCTACTGCAATTCAACTATGTTCGTGGTTTTGAACAAAGATCGAAGCACTCATCTCGGAAAGGAATGAATTATATGAGATTCTATGCATGAACGAAGCAGATGCAAGTGCACGGTACGCAAATGAGAAAGTCTTGGTCAGCATAAAACAGGACTCGATGGCTGAACAACAAAGATTCAGACAACAGATCAATGCATTAGAAGAGGTCAGTCATCAATTTTCATTATATCTAGAGCTAGAACTTAAAAGTAGTATTATTTAATAAGCCCTTATTTTAGTCAGCAAATGGAAAAAATATAGCTCTTATTTAAAAGGCTGAAAGTAGATCTGATTGCAGCATGACAACAACGAGGAATAAATTATCTGAGAGAGTACGGATAGTGTAGACGATGAGGTCTGGAAGCCATACGAGACTGGTGTGGTTATATAAGACACTCAAAAACGCGCACGCGCATCAACAAGGTCACTCAAACTCATTAACTGAAACCATACAAACCTCAACGGATATGACGGGTGTGTCACAGACTACTCGCTTGACTTCCGACTTAGACGTGTTAGACGATGCCTCAGCCATGAATCAGAAACAGTTTTGCAGCTTGTGCTATAGGTTGTCGATTCACAGTCAACTGAGAGCGATCGCATCCGTCAGGTTCAACCGTGCCGCTGTTATACCATTGAACCGTCATCGATCACACTGTCGGAGTCGATAGGCGAATACTCTGGTTCTCTGCGTTTGTAAAACTCCGGCAGCATTGGTCTGCTGTTGGGTGTCAGCAGTTTTGAGGGTATGTTACTGCTCTTGTATTTACTTCATACGCCTGTACCGGGCTGGCCCGATTTCCATGACACGTTATATATCGATAGAAAACCTTTGGAAAACGGAGTGCTGAGGAAAGACTATAGCAGTTTCATAACTGCTCACACGGTTTTTTTACGACGTCGGAATGTTCATTGTGACCCATACGCACAACAACAAAAATGTGGTGGAATAATCTTAGGCGACAGTCACGAATGAACACTGTTTTCTTAACCGCTGTTTCACAATGCCAGATATAGGCGTCATAATGCAAGGAAAATGCCAACACAGAATAATCGTAAAATGTTTTTAGTCACCTGACATAAGTGGTATGGTGGTTTAAACAGGAAGTGAGGTCGGAATTGTGAGTACGCAAAAGTGTGGTACAACCTCTGGTGTAAACACGTCTACCGCCAATGCCATTTTGTGTTCGAATCCAATCCGTTGAAATAGGTATCGATCAACTTCAAGTGACCTACAAACTGGGATGTCAACTAAAGTGATATTAGACAAATTCTGTATGTACGATGTCATCGTTATTTTCCATAGAACTGGTCGATGCTCTTGTAACGATCAATGAATGGATGTGGTTCAGCAATGTTAGTATAAAGCGGGGACTCTGCAGACTAACTAAAAATATGTGTGTACCGATAAACCGTTTCCCATGGTATTGGACTAAGTGAAAGCAAACAAGACGTTAATGTTACGAGAAGATTAGGCGGACATTTGGTCCTCTTGACTGAAGGTTGCCAGATAATTTTACCTTCTACAAAACACAACAGAAATATTTTAACTATCAATGGTATTTTCATACTGTTCTTAGGCGATCTGAAAAGAGCCCTGGTCCAAACAATAAGCATACGTCTTCACTACACTCAAGACAATTTTCTGTGGCTGCAAAACTATGCTAATTGAAACGCTTGAAACTCACTGACATTCATGTTAGTTGTCATTCTGATCGATTACCATCATGTTCAGCTATCGAGCCTGGTGATATCCAAAATGACTAAATGACATAGGGAAGAGAAACAGGATAAGTGTACCAAATATTTCATACAAGTTTGAAAACAAAGAATGAATGGATCATTCACCAACCATCCGGTTTTCTAACGGGATCGAGGACACTTTCATTCAAACGGCTAGCTCAGATGCTACAAAAGTCAGATCGAAATCGACGGTAACCTACTTACATGCCTTGTAATCAAATTTTTCCAGTGCAAGTTCCAGTTCATCCGGTTAGAATGTTTATGAGATTGTAAACTGACACATGAAATGCACCGTCTAATTGGGTCAAGGTTGCCGACTGGTGTCATGAAAGCAATACGATAAGTCACTCATAACTGAGAAGATCGTTATGCAACAAGCACTGAACTTGCATTATTGTGCTGAGGACCTAAAACTGATTTCCGTTCTGCCTGGTGCTGAACGCTCATAGTGTGTAGATATACTGTAGTAGACTCCTATTATTATTATTATTATTATTATTATTATTATTATTATTATTATTATTATTATTATTATTATTATTATTATTATTATTATTATTATTA
>LUCH01002014.1:83630-103906 GCA_013368495.1 Paragonimus heterotremus | reverse complement strand
AGCTAACTTTTGTTTCCATTAGTTTGTGTAGTTTGTTCCTTCATCTGATTCTCAATTGGAAACTAATCTGCCTAATTCTGATCCCATCTGTCTCACAGAGGATCTGATCGGGGACAGGAAATGATTTCACTATATGAAAAGGCTGCAAATTGTTTCAAGATGGCACACAATTGGTCCGGTATGTTGACGAATTTTGGTCATTTCTACCCTCACGTATATTCTCAGAGGCTGGCAACGCCTTTTTGGAGGCTGCACGATTGAGCTTGCAAGAAAAGTCAAAACATGACGCGGCTACGCACTATGTAAATGCAGCCAGCGTTTTCAAAAAAGTGAATCCACAACAATCGTTAAAGTGTCTCACACAGGCTATTGAAATCTACACTGGTAAGTGTATTTTAATTGATCTGGTTGACCGTTTTCGTTACATGTAGTCATCTCAGACTTTTTCAATCGCATTCATAGGTCAGTTGATTTGGTATGAGTTTTTCTGGGTTCATATTTGCCAGGTTATTATTAGGTTGTCTAAACTCGGGTAGGTCCACCTTATTTGACTTAGTCTCAAACCCACCACCTCAGGTTTGACAGTCAACATTGTCACTTCCAGGCTACCTCGTGTATGTACACTATTAGACAACAATTTGGCAAAACCAGTCACCATCTCTTAACTGGCACAAATAGAACAATAAGTGCAAGGCTCACATTTTTTTTATTCGCCTCACTTTCATGTGCGTGTACTCATTTCTTAATATTGATCACTTTAGTGATCTTTGCGGAATACCAGTGGTCTTAATGATCAGCGCAAGTCTGCATGTCCCACACCGTTTTGCTTCAACGGTATCCCGAGATCCGTACTCAGTTGAACAAAAAGTTATCAGTACGATCTATGTGCATTTTTGAAAGGCTATAAGTCCGCTCTCTGTTGAGGAAAGTCTATTTTCCCCAAAAATGATTTGTTTTCCGGGATATTATCGCAAAATAAATTATGGTTTTGAACTTTACTTTTTCGCGCCACAACGTGCCAAAACTCAATTTTGGCGCGTTTCTCCTGAGTCTGTGATTGGCCCATCCCACTTTTAATGCACCAATTCAAGTGGGATTTTTCAAGGCTATCAAAAGGCTATATATATACTGACGTTCGTCTGGGTTGTTACTTTTGGTTTGAGACCAGATACAACCTCGGCTAAAGGTCACGGTCTTCTGTGTTATTCTGGGGTTTCCGGGTATTGCTAAGCTCTGTGTTACGTTCCGTGATTTGTATCGTCGTGTGCTAGACATTTTGTGATCATCGTTGACCAGCGAATCCTAACACTCATATCAATATTGAGTTGGTTCCCCCTTGGTGTAGATTACTGCAAACGTTCTTTGCATTTTATTTGCCCGTTTTTAATTTCCCGTAGTTTTACGAGGTCTCAACCATATCACTGTTGTTCTAAGTACACCCGGAAATTTGACAGGCTTTCCGGCCGTCAATATTTTAGTATGTAACCAAACGTTCTGTTCTTTCTTGGTCTACATGACTGATCCGGAAAGTAAAACGGAGCGCACACACACATGGTAAATTCTGCATTTGACCGACAACTGGGCGTCTCTACGATGCCACAAGGGACGGAGTTTGGTAAATGCACTACGTGCATTCACTGTCCTCGTGGATGCTTCGTCAAAAGTATTACAGGCTGATGAGATGACACCACCCATGTAGATGAAACAATCCACAGTCTCCAGCGGTCTGTCGCAATAACGAAGACGGAGTCAGTGCCAACCCAATACTGTAACAATACTTTACACTTTGGATGTGCAGTGTTTATCATACAGACCACCCATATCATCTAACCGATTCAGTATGGTTTGCATGTTCTCCGAAGAAGAACTGACTAAAGCAATATCGCCTGCTTACCCACTTGTTAGTGACAACTACAAAAAACCTCTGAACTCACCTTTTAGACTACCGTTCATCACAAGGTTGAAATGTAAATGGAAGATCTGATACCCCCTTTTGAACGCCATTTGGGGTGGAGAATGCCTGAGGTGGTTTCCCATAAGTGAACACTCCGAGTGGGCACAGGACAAATTCACTGAATTGACATACATTACCGGGGCTGCTCTGTGATGTAGACAGGGAACATGTAGGCTAGCTGAATCAAAAGCAGTCTTCAGATACCAAAATACCACCACCTTTGACTGGGAAAAGAGGTGCCGGTGCTCTAGTATCCGCCAGAAGGTGAATATATGATCAGTACAACCGTAACCGGACCGAACCTTTCCAGTTCTCTGTGTCTCAGAGGGAAATTGACAGCGGAGGAGGAAAAGTGAAAATGATTGAACTGATCTATCAAGATAAAGATAACTTGTGATACTTCCGGTCGTTTACGCCGTGGAACGAGGTTGATTTGAGAGACCCTATCACAAATCTTGTCCACTGGACAACAGAAGATAGGATTTTCTTGGGGTACCCTACCCGGAGCCAATGACCCAAAAGTCTGGCTCATTTGATAGTGAAGGGCTTGCTTAGCCCAAGAGTGCAGTGGATAAGATGATGCTGTCTTATTCTGGTCACCCCTGCGCGCAGTGAATGTATTCGGAGCTACATCAGACCCTTGAATATTTTTCTACTTTACTGGATACTACCTCGGCAGTGATGGTCAGCCATCAGGAGGTCTGAGTGCTCTTTGTTTGTTTGTCTGTGCTGATTCTCTTCTTCCCTATTCGAAAGCCGGCAGTGACGCAACCATAAAATTGATTCTGTTATACGTTCATAGGATTGTGCTTCACAACCCAAGCTCTCCTACACGGTCGGTAATGCCATGTGCAACTCTATGAATGCAACTGCTTTTCGTCTTATTGCTCTCCTCTGTTTTGTCTGACATGATTGTATCTGAAAGGGCCACAGTTCTAGTCAGCATAGCTATCCGGACTGATGCAATGTTCAAGCCTGACCACCACGTCGAGGTAGCAGAACAGGTCAAGGATAGCATAAAAAGAACAAGACTTAACCTCCAATCATGTGAGGCAATAAACGCACGTACACATTGAGTTAAATCATCCGAAAATTCCCATATTGATTGTGAAAAACAGTGTAGCGAACAAGCTCAGTTATCTGATGATGCATAACCCTTGTTAAAAACGTCATACGTTTATCATAAAATAATTATATATAAATCACAGTGAGTTGAAGGAACAAAAAAGGATTGGGTTTCTGGCTTAAGACTGGTATGTCTGACTTCGCAAACCGACCCTTCTTCGGTTATCACATCGCTGATTTTCTTGTAAAGTTGTGACACAAATTCGTCACATGAAACATGGCTCACACGGTCCTGTTTGAGATAATGACGGGGTTTGAATAGCAGTAGGCGATCATACAGCCTTCTTTTAAAAGAGATATTGCAGCTTACATGCTGCTTCTGTACAGTATAATAGGTGGGTCATACAACTGCACGCCTATCAAAAGGACCAAGGAAGATCATCCGGTCTGAATTGAAACCGATTATTGAAAATCAATCCTTAAGGCCACTGTGGCACACCTCGCCAACATCGGCCTTCGAATAGAGCTCAACAAAACATTTGGGTCTGCCCACAGAGCTGTCATCAACCAAACATGTTGGTGGTATTTTCAGACCTAAAGGCTGCCTTCTAGTCGGTTGTGCGTAACATTCTACGGGACTGTCTTTTTTCATAAGGGAGTTCCAGGAAAATACGTGAATCTGTTCAGATCACTGCATGCTCACTCTGCAAGCAGGGTGAGAGTTTATGGACAGCTGTCTCGGACGTTCATCGCTTCTGGTGGTGTTCGTCAAGAGTGTTCAATTTTACCTTTCTTGTTCATTTTTGTCACGGTTGACATTCTGTATGGTGGGCCTGGAGAGTCCAATGAGCTTAGTGTTGAGCTTCTTCCTGGCGCTATGTTAGCCGGCATGCAGTATACAAATGACATTGCCTTTATTAACCTCTCTACAGAACACATGTAAATCATTCTTAACACTGTGAGTGACCCGGCTGATTTGCATGAAGTGCGCTTCGCACCATCAAAAAGCAAATTGCTACTTCAAGACTAGAGCGTCCCCACTCTTACAGTTTGCATGGCGGACAATCCGCTAGAGACTGTAGAAAGTGATGCTCGTCAGCTTGTATTATCGCTGATGAGATATCAGCGAAGATAGCAAAGGCCTATGCTACCTTTGTTAGCCTGCGTCATCTATCACGTCGAAAAGACGTCTGGTTTTCGCTGAATAAAAGGGTATGTAATGCCTGTTGTGTACGCAGTTTTGCTCTGTCGTCCGGAAATGTGACCTGTTCGCGATAAAGATATCAACAGACTCGCTGTGTTTGATCATCACTGTCTCTGCCAATTAGGCCAGCTTAAGTGGGTTGATCACGTAAGCAATGCGGCCGTTCACCGGCGCGTGTTCCGGAACGCTCGGGATGCGCGATCAATTGGTCAACTAATCGAGCTACACAGCCTGCGACAGTTGGGTCACGTACTCTGCATGCCAGCTGAACGTTTACCATACCGGACATTAGATACTGAGACTATCAACAGTTCGGTAAAACTGTGTGTTGGTTAAGCAGCAGCGTGGTCACGAAATATGAAAATCCTGACTATTTCATCGAATGAAGTGGGTAGGTGCCGCCTGCCTGGCTGAGGTCCTCGTGATCATTCAAATTGCTTGGTGGAGACCCTATCCGATATGACAATGTATCGTAGTCAATGACGTAGCTGCATTCATGCCGTTTCTAGTTCTTCCGCTTAGACTACTTTTATGAATCTTTAAGCTTTTTAGCAAAGTTTCCTTCTTCTAGGATATTCCACGTCACTGTTGAGGTGAACGGCGGTCCGAATCACAACACCTGCTGGTCAGGCCCAAGGCCGTTGTGAATGAATGGTTGACATTTTGGCGATCGCTGAATCGAACGCAATCGGATTATCTAAACCAAACCTGTCCTCATTGAAGAACACTGTTAAGTCCTCGAAAGTTCCTGACCGCGACTCATTCTCATTCTAGCCCCCTACAAAAGACCATGCCTGTGTGACGCAATCTTTGATCAATGTCCAGTTGGTTCACTCTTGGCCAAATATGTGGGTTTTAGCATCCACTCGTGAGGTTATTCCATTGACTGTGTTTTGCCTCGAAGTGATTTGACGAAGCCTCTATAATTGTGCTGACCTGAGAAAAACTAACTGAACACAGTTATATCTCTACCTCAGCAAACGTGGCGCATTTGACCGGATGAAGCACTCGTAATCGATTGATCTTTGCTACGGTGTTTCATAACATGCATCCAACTGTCGCCGTGGTCAAGTTGAATTCACATAAATACCGTTATCTGATTGTATGCTTCTTAATTGATAAACACACGTAAGCCGTATGCTCCACTGAATCCAGATGAGTCACTGTCACATGACAATGAACACTGTGGCGTGTGAAGTTAAGCATTCAACTTGGACACGTGCAGTGTACGATAAATGATTGTTTGTATTCTGAATGCTCCTCGGTCGTGGACTGGGGGATAAATGAAGATTATTTGCCAGACGCGCAAAATAGCAACTGTAGCCATCTCAAATATTTTACAAAAAATTATTATTTCCCTGTTCTGGCCTGCCGTCGATGCCCTATCAATAAATGTCTCAGAAGAGAAGAAATTTCAATTGTATACGGCTGATTGTACAAAATGTTACCCAAAATGATTATAAAATATCATATGTGATGATTTTCAGGAGAAAAATGAAATACGACCAAAAATGGATCCACAATGAATGACAGCCGAGCACCACAGATTGCCTTACTATTTCATAACTCGATACCGCAACAATAATAACATCACAGATAAGCAACAAAGGATTTGATTGATACAAACTGATGTCAGTGTCTGTATTCGGAATCAGCCTATTTCGAGTCACGCTCCTATAAGAGCTAGTCAGTATTTAGTATCCTTTCCTACGACTGGGAATTTAACTCCGGATCGTGTTCTTATGAGACAACCGTTCTATTGGAATCTGGCTGAACACAAATGCCTCATTCGTACGTCTCCTGGATACGTGGTGTGTGAATGGAACCACAAGTGGTACAAACTAAGTCACTTGTAGTGCGTGTTATGCACAGGCGTCCCTTCACGTCGATCACTGTAACAAACTTATCCAAAACGGATGTCACCAACCACAGCTAGGCTATATCGATTGCCGAGTGTTTTTCAAGAGTTTATAAATCCCAGTGTATATTTCACTGACAGTACTGCCGTCACTAGACAATATATAGTGAGTTGATCCATCCCCACTTTTAGTGCATGTCCTAGGAGAAAATTGAGTTGGTTATCCAAGCTAGTCTTTCAATTATGCAAGTATTCTGGGTTGCTTTACATCTATTTCTGTTTGTCCATTATTGAGATGTTGCTTTCATCCTATTGTTGATTAAATCAGTCCTTAGCGTAGTATCACGTGAGCATATGAATTTTGCACGCCATTGACAAATTTTATGAGAACTGAATGGTGGTCAGGTTGCCGCCTCATGCTATCTCGATACTCCACCTCACCACCAGTTAACTCAATTCAAAGTCTCGAAGGCTCATTTTCGAAAGAACGTTTCGGACATTTTAGTCTAGTTATCCAGTCGCATTTGATCTCTCTATTTTGTCAGCTGTTCTCGACTCTTTTGAGCAAATATAGTAGGGCCTGTCGTGTATACAAGTGAAGCACGGTTTCAGAACAGGAGTACGTCTTTCTTGACCATTGATCATTTTTTCAATCCCGTTCTGACAGGTTTAGAAAGCAATTTTTACTGGTGCACTTAACTCGTGCGACTGCTTGTCAGTCTATCTGAACTGTCTCGTCTCTTTTTCGATTACCACGTTATCATAATCCATACTCATTTTCACTGACGGACTTGTTTTTGTTTCAACTTTGCTGGCCTGTCAGATCATTCTTAACCTGATCATTTTCTACTGACTGTGGTAATCGTGCCTTTTTACATCATTTCAGAGATGGGTCGTTTCACCATTGCTGCCAAACATCATATGACCATCGCGGAAATCTACGAAACCATCCTAGTCGACGTGGAACAAGCGATTCGACACTACGAACAGGCTGCTGACTATTACAAGGGCGAGGATTCCAACAGTTCGGCCATGAAGTGCCAGGTTATGGTTGCTCAGTTGTCCACTCAGTTAGGGCATTACGACAAGGCGGCAAACATTTTTGAAGAGGTTAGTCCGATTACCGGCTGGGTTGAATTTATGTTATGGATTCCGATCGCACTTGCTTAGTTACATTCTCTTCTTTCTACTATCATTTGCCTGGATTTAGCTTTTGAAGCACAATGCGGTTCCTGCAGTAAGACCGGGTTACACATAAGGCACTGGGCGTTGTCAGGTTGCCCAAACCTAGATGAATTGTGCATTCGATGCAATTGTGGTCTAAACTCGCAACCGTGTGATCGATATTCAACTTCAGTACTAACAATATCTTTCGAGATTTGCTTGTACCAGACACTTAACATCGTTCGCACCTGAGTTCCGAATGCACTTTGTTTAACATTCATATTGTAATTGACGGGCAATATGTCGGGAACAGTCGGAATGTTTATTGACACATCGTGACGTTGACGTGCATCAACGTTACGATGTTCGGATCCTTCATTTTCCTGTTGTGTAGCCTTTCCTGTTGGAATAAAAACTTAAACTGGACTCTGATGGGAACTTTGGTTTATAGAAAATGAGATTTATCCTTACACAGGTCACTTAACCCTATTTATTCATCTACAAATGGCAATGAGCCTCACCGTGTAGTGGTTTGGTTCGATCCACTATTCACTGGGAACAGTCTTTCGGGGAAGAATCCAATTCCCCGAAAATGTTATTTTATTTGCCTTCGGAATGGCCTAACTCATTTCTGTTTGAAGTGACCTTCATAGTCGGCACGGTCATGTGCCACTTTACCCTTCACAAGCGTTCTCAACGTTTGTGCCAATTTCTGGCACATCGGCCACACGCTCGTCCTTTAATTGGAAGATCACTGTATTGTCTGGATCTTTGTCTGGTCCACCTTCTGACCATGTTTTCTGATTGCTCATAAACCTTTTAAATATGATCTAGTTTGTGACCGTGTTGTTTTCGAATCGAGTGACATAAAAAGATCTCTGTGTGGAGGCCAGTCTTTTCTCTGTGTTCATGCGTTAGCATTGGATGGTTGGGTTGGCCGAGAAGATACGAATTAGTCGCGTACACTCCGTAGTCCGTTGTTCATTACTGTTGACCGTCGTTCCGTTATCTACCGTTTCATTAACCGTTATTCTGTTGTCTGTTTACGCGCTCGTAGGCCGTAGATCCAGTTACAACACAGTGTAACTAGAGAAGGCGTCCATCGAAAGGAAGACAAACCGAAAATATGACACGTTATTGTTAACGCAGAGACGTTAGTGACTCTGACTCACTGTCATATTGAATAGTGTTTTCGGCTGACGATTTAATAAACCTTAACTTTCTGACAGATAAGACCTACCGACTCTATTCAGCGAGAGTGTTGTGATTCGCGTATTTCGAGTCCACATCACTGTTTCACAGTTCCTTGGCTTTATCCAGCCGTTGATTATCTCAGTTAACGATTTCCAATGCGTTAACTGCTCACCTGGCCTATGGAGTACGTGACTCAGTCATCGTAAACTATATCTTCTATAGTTTTTGATTAATCATTGTCCGAAGATCTTAGAAGCACGTGCTGACGAATGCTCACCCCGTTCACGTTATCATCCTGTCTGACATGAGGCCCCACTATCAAACAGCCATGAAAAACCGCCCTGAGTTGGAAGTAAAAGAGTGGAATGGATGAGAATTAATTCATAAAACTCTTACGTTTAAACTCAAACACTCTCAAGGTACATGTATCTGGCTAACAAGCAACCCAACTGCAACAGGGAACAAGACAGTATCTACAAAGAAGCTTCCTTGTGACTTTTCTTCCACTGGTTCATCAGTCATCCAGTAACGTAATTTCCAATGGCTGATTATCAAATGGGATTGCGATCATTTCAGTCAGTGCCACAGGTTTGTTGATAGGCCTTTTCACTTTTCCTGATCGTTTACTTATTGTTCTCTGTCGACTTTGTTCCCACCAATCGTCGATATCTATATTTTTTTCGTTGTATTATTGGAATTTTGTGCCCAATTATTGCCTCATTTTTACCGACCTTTCATCGTGGCTGTCACCACATTCCTCTCCGTCCACTTTTAACGTTCAGTCTGACAGAATCCGTCTCACCTGACAACTTACTTCCTGCCCACATGAACACTAAAAATTTATTGTCTCAAAATCATCCGTTTATTTGTAAATACTGTCACGTTTTGAAATGGCATCATTCCAAAAACCTTGTTATTGTCATTATTTGTAATTGCACGCCTCAGATTTCTATTTCCGTATCATTTTTTCCAGCCTGGTTTGGTCGATCATCATCCATATCGTCCTCACGTTCTTATTTAATCCATTTTTATTTATTTAAAAAAAGGATTTACAAACACATCTTTGGATGAATTTATCATCATTTCTGTGAACCGGGCAGTGCGTTTTGATTAAAATGCAAATTAAATCAGTCTTCTGTTGCTGGTTAATTAGGTAGCAGTCAGTTCACGTCCTTAATGAGGTAGTTCGAGCCACCTGCCAGCCTCAGCCCACCAGAGTTGGCTGGGTTTGAATAAACTACTTGTGACAACATGACGCAAAACTATAGAACCTTGTCTTACTCGCTTCTACTGTCATAGTACGCTAGTGTTGTGCTGGTTTTAGCGGATACGTGGACACTGATTGTTTAGGATTCATGCTATGGCTGATGCCAACAATATCGATAAATGTTTTTTTTTCCTTCAACATGTGTTCGATGCACCCCACTGTATTGTAACATGCAAGCCGGCTGTTTACACGCTGGTTGTCCGTTTCACTTACGGACCAACTGTGGGGTAACGCAAAAACACCGGGGGACAGCGTTCTTCCTAAGTAGGGGTTCCAACAACAGTCCTGTAAAAGCAAATAACAAGAAACAATTATGAGACAAAGGCCCAATAAGCCATGCACACGACTTACACAAACGAAAACTAAAACGGCGCCGACAACCCAGCAGCACGCTCTGTTACACAATTCAAATTCAACTCATGCACGCTGGCTGGTTTCGACCGCCAGTTACAGTACCATAACAAGTGAAATAGTAAACAACCATATTTTTAAAATGCACGTGCATCTAACTGTTTAGGTTCCGTGATAGGAAACATGTATTCGTGAACTGGACCCACAGTTATGTGTTTTGGATGATTCTCTGCGATGACCCGTCGATGTTGAGGTTGGAAATGCTAGCTGCTAAAACGTCGGTAGATTTCTATTCTACTTTATCAACGAAAAGTTTGCTGCCGTCTTCATAATACAGACTATTGTGCCGTAGAAAGTTGTTGATTTTGACAACTTCTGTTCATCGATAGAGTTCACTCAGGTTAGAGAGTTTGAGGCCAACGAGTGTTCTTTTCATAGTTTGAGGAAAACCGGGAAATGTTTCCCAGATTTGTGAACTGCGGAAAGTCATCCGATTTTTAATTATATATCTTTGTAAGCAATTTAACGCATATTTTAGTTTTTTGCTGCATGAATGTCAACAATTGTTTTTCCTTTCCAGCCGGTTGTTTCTTCAGCAGTTCACTTTTAAGAAAAAATTGTATGCCGAGAAAATGTGGGTTCAACAATCGTTTGATCAAAAAACTCGGACCAATAGTGCTGAATGTACAAGAATTTGAGATACGCATTCTCTACAGACAGAGCTAAATTTACCTTTAAAACGAATATTAGAGAATTCGCTAAGACGATGTACTTTGTGAAGCCCTTGAAAAACTTCCTGTCACATTCAACTTGGTCCAGAAATCATCACTTTTTCTATCACATGTCGTGAAATCGATTATATACGAAATCCAAACGAATGCTTGCAATGACTTAGACCCCTCAGTGACCATCTCTTGTGCAGCAGGCTGAGTGATACAAAACAAATTTGCTGTTCAAAAAAACAAATAGTAATCTTTTTCAAAGTAACAGTCCACAACAATGAGAGACCGAATTGATCAACTACTGACTGAAAAAAATGACTACATGAAACTGTAGAAAGTTACTAAATGGTGTTGTGACCGCAAAAGACGCTTGGCCTGCAAATGGGTTTATTGCACGAACTCCCGTACAGGTCATGTTAAAAATGGGACCACAAACGCGTACACTCATTTGCACGCCAGACGTGCATTCACATACATTGGGTGACAGTACGCTGTCATTCACTCTGGTGGAACTTCTCCCATAGTGCGTACACACTATTCCGATAATCTCTTCTCATCCGTCGTTGGCGTTGGGAGCTCGCCATTTTGTTTCTGAATGTCGCCTTTGGGTAGTATGTTACTCGTGAGTAGTACACACCCACAACGAGACTACCTGTTATACAACAATAGTAATTCTTTTTCCTATAAACGTGCAACTAGTGTACGTGGCTTTACTGTCAATAAAATGTTAACCGTCGGATGTTTAAAAACAGTGTTTGAATTCGGGTTTGTAGCGTAGTCCTCATCGTCAAAGAATTGTCTCAAATGCACCAGGTGCTAGAATCAAGTACCATGAAAATCGGCAGAAGGAAAGAATAGGACGTAGAAAAAAAATTAAAACAGGAATGGAAATGGTAGAAGAGTCGATAAACACTCGGACGGGTGTTGGTACCCTTGTACTTCTGGCCAATTCAAGAGCGTTAGAACCTGAAATGCCCAGTTAACAACCCATCCTCGTAACGGAGCCGAATGCACACAACAGGAAATTGCCGTTGCTTGCCGTTCTGATAGACTCGTTGCGAATAGATCTAAACAGAAAAGATACGTTAACTTCTTAACAGTTTTCATTTAAATTTATTGTAGTAATCTTTTATCATCTGTTTCGGTTTGACTGTTCAAGCTCAAAATGTTGCCCAGCCTGACGTGTGTTACAACAGAAACTTTATTAAGTGACAGCATGCACTCGAAAATGCTGTTACCTGTGCAGACGTCTTTGAAACATATGAACGTGTGCGATTAGCCCTCTCGTCTTCATAACTGTGGTTCGAAACAACGTTCGAGTAGGTTTGGGGTTTATTGGAAATTAAAATCCTGAAAGCTTGTGCATTCTCGACTGGCTTCAGTGTACAAACCCTAACCGATCAAATCTTCTTTGGTCTATCTGTGGATTGAGTTTTTGTTGCACCTAAGGGGCACAACGCTATTCAAAATTGCATGTTATCTTTGTACATCCGGTTCGTTTGTCCTTTTTGTCTGTTGACTTGCATTCTGTTTGTTGTGCGAGTATATATTACAAACAGAAGTACCAATCGCAGGGAGACAGTCTACATTTACACAAGTGACAGGTGAATTACACATATTTTTCAAGTCTACCTCAATGGAACTCATAACTTCAGCGGACTTGTTCATGTTGTGTTCTTTTTGGGCATTTCATTTTCTACCACTTCTATCATTTTGTTTGCAGGCCGGCAAGACCGCCATGGAAAACAAACTTCTCAAGTACGGTGCAAAAGATTACTTGTTCAAGGCCACCATTTGTCACTTCTGCGTAGATCTGATTAACGGTCAGAAAGCACTCAAAGAATACGAAGATTCCTATCCGATGTTTGCTGATTCTCGCGAATGTGGACTAATGAAGGTAGGTTTCATGAATGACTAAATGTTTTTGCCCAACTTATGAAGTTTCTCTTACATATTTCTTTTCTTTAGTTCGCCACAACATTACTCAACTGTACATAACATGAATGCAGGAACTGATCAGTTGCAACCACGTGGTGTATAATCTATGACGAAATTAACCTGACTGTTCGACTCGTCGATGCTATCTTTAACCTTTTTTGTCATTTTGATCTGCGAAGCCGTTGAAAGCAGCTAACCGGCACATAAGAAGTGGAATTCGCATCTCGTACAGGTCGGATATTGTCCGACTAGAACTGATCTGTTTTTGATGAAAACACATTATGCACGCACGATTCCACTGTGTTCGCTAATCCACTATTGTCAGTCTACACACTGGGTTGGACGAGCAACATTGTTATCTCGTGAACTGTCATGCATTCAGTCAGTTCTGATATTGTCGAATTTTCTGCCATGTGACCTACTGAGCCACAAATGGATTAGATACTATCAAGTTACTCATGCCTACGTAAACAGGAGTGCGGTGGCTCCTACTCATAGTGGGCACTTTATCCGTGAACTGTTCTTCAATGAATATGTCATTCTTTCCTTGCCTTATGCATTTGGGTCGCCCTTGTCCAGTGGACCCTCGGCAAATTCAATCGCCTTGTCCTAATTCCCATGATGCTTGGAAACGATGACTTGGATTGTGCTTGTTGGCGCAAGGCGTTAATCTATCCACAGTTAGTACATGAGTGACAACTATCTCATTGGCGTTCGCGGCCGCGCATGTGGACCCACAATCTCTGGCACTGTACATCATTTTACTCAGCACATTGCAGTACCCAGTCATTGTAGCCAAAACAATGTACGTTGATCCTGCACGACCTCGGTATCGATCGACAACGTATAGTCAATATTACCATGTTTTACCACGGATCGATATCGATGGAACGACTGATCAACGCCAACCGATTTAAACGACATCAGTAAGTCGACTCGTCCTGGTGTCTAATGTTGGAGACAGCAGTGAAAAAATGGCCTAGTACTATGTTGAGTAGAGCAGTAGTAAACAGAACAACTATAACAAACATTAGAAGTGTTTCCTGATGGAAGCGTGAACTGCAAACAACCAGTAAGCCAAATATTGCTTGAGATCAAATGAGCACTAAACGATTCAACCAACGCAGTTCAAAATAATGCAGTATTTGAACAAAAATAGGGTCAGTGTGCAATATGAACAGCGTACTAAAGACAGCATGGCTGTTACACCAATAAAAAAACAAAGTCGGGGCGAGTTTAACAAGGACTGAGCTGCTCATTGGATAAGAGCACAATTTGATTGACAAGTGAAACACAGGAAGTGACCACAGCGGCTGGCAAAACTCACTGACCTATCTAAAATTAACATCCCTTTGTAACCGCTGAAAAGATACCTTTGTTGCAATTCGTGGCGATAAACCGGATAAACACGGAATGTGAGTAATAAACCGATTAATTGGCGTTATTCGTCTAACACAACACACCGAAAACTGTTCGCCAATATAGAGGTTATCGTCTCGATCGACCGAATACAACAATTCATTCGATTACATAGGCTGGGATACAAAGTGAAAGGGACAAGGTGCAAATGTTGTAAAAGATGAGGAAAAATGTAGGACTGGTCTCAACTTAAACAGAGTTCAACAAGCTCAACAAATCAATATCATGCCAACAAATCATCACAGCTGACTGCAACAAATCAACAGTAAATCTACTGCTTAAAGTCGTCTGCCTGCAAAAAGTGTTACTTGATGCTGACGTAAGGTTAGTAAATAATACTGCAGGCTGTATGTGGAAACCGACTGCAATCGATGTTAGAATCTCTGAAAACTAATGACACGCTTCGCAAACGGTACAAAAAATGCTGCCATGACAAGCAGTGAAAGAATGGAATTTGTTCAAGAAACATGGTATGTTCATGTCGAATTTTGCATTTACAGCTGCATAGAAGAATGCAAGAAAGCCAGATCTCTTTGAACTTTCAGTGGTCTCACAATCACAACGACGTTACCTGGATGGTACTACATCCGAGACGTGACATCTCCCCAGCCGCAGGTTGTGCTGTCAGACAGATGCGACCGGTAAGAAATGCAACTACATCTACCTACTTACAAGTAGTGAGTAATGAAGATATTTACTCCTAAATCACTGGTTGTTGTTGCAATGGGCGACACCGTACCGTGTGCACTCTTGATTCTGCCTGAGGTTCATAGCCAGGAATCTCTGTATTCCATTTTGATGTATCTTATACTTACGAATTCAGCTGATGGCGTTGCACCTGGGTCACTGTAGATCAGTATTAGGTTTTTGATCGCTGTGCTCCAGGTTCACAGCCGTCCGCGCTGACATACCAACCATATCGATTCCACAAACAGTTGAATTGGCCGTTATCCAACTGTCGAGGTGATAAAACAGACATGAAAGTACGCATGCAGATTAAGAGGACTGTCTTCCATAAAGTTTTCGACCACTTCTGTTGCAGTTCGCTTGGTACAATCTCGGTCCACATAGCTGATGTAAGGGGCTACACCACATTCAATAAATGTGACCTAACCAGTCTTATCTGGAAAACTTGGTGAGCAATTGACTAAAGCATAGTTTCCCTCTGTGTTAAACCATGATGATTTTTACCCAGTGAGTTGAACAATGTCGAGTCATCTAAACCGAAACGAAATTATTTTGTGTGACTTAAGATTGTTGTGTAACATGCATCTTCGTTTGTGGGTAGTATAGCATGACTCGTACGCGCGGGAACTAGGGTTATGTCTCAACGTCAGGAAGACGAGAGACCTGAAGTGTCTAATGGAAAGGCGTATATACACTGCGTGTACCGTGTCGCTAAGGCGAATGACACGTATTTCTGCCCAACATATGCGGATACACGTTAGCCATCCAAAGTAATGTCCGCGTTCGTTTTTTTGTTTTCTCATACATTGTATTGGATCTCGCGCAACAAGCAACTTCCCAGCCCAAACATCTTTTGTAGTCACAAGTTAAAGTCCACGGTACAACTACTGGTGGTGATCGACCTGTTTATATTTGAACACTTTGAAAGCGTTTCCCAGATTCACCCGCGATGTAGCCCTTCGTGTGGTATCAAATGCATGACGGTGTAAGGACTGAAGAATAATACACATCCATCCGTCTAGACTGTCGGACGATCTGATGTTCGGGGCAAATCAGTGTAATCTTCCATTGTGCACTGAAGGTTCCCATTGAACGTAGAGAAGATCGCCATCTAAAGTAATGAGGTTTTTTGAAATCCTCAAGTACTTGGAGACTTTCGACCAACTCCGTTGCTTCTGGTCCTATGGTCCCAAGTGACACTTGTTTAGTGAGTTCTGTAATTCTCTGTCAACCACAGCATGTCGAATCGTCAGTCGTAAAAATCTTAACATAAGTAATGAACATGTAGTACCTGAGAGTGTGAAAGCTGCTCGTGTATCACTTCGTTTGTGGTGCTGATCCGAAACAACTGGACCGCGACGTTGTATTCTGAAAGATCTATCAAATTGTTGTCCGTGGAGTGTAGTTCAAGCCAGTTCGACCAGTCCTTTCTAGAAGCCGTTCCTTGAGTGCGAAAATGCACACGCATGTATATGTTTGTCTGTACTAGCTTGTGTGTAACCAACACAATCCTAGTGTTCCGCGAAGGCAACACAATTTGTGGACACCGTGTGTTCTGTTCTACGTATGTAATGGAATGACTACTGCAACGTAATTAACTGTAAATGTCTTTATATTGATTCCACTGCATCTCCGTAGGCCGTGATTTGAGTGACGCCACATTTTTTGTATGTTGTAAGGCGGCAAGTTTTCTGTGATGGTTCTTAGGCTTGATTTCCAGTTTCGCTAGGCTTATTCCTATGTGGTTTCCCCTCGCTTCTCGTCGAGTTGTGTGAGTGAGTGTTCACGTAATTTTTAGGTTCATCTTGAACGAAGTTCGTAGTGTACATCACCAGACAACTTTAGTATAAGTACATAGTTATGCTCACGGAAAGTTTTGGGATATAGTCTGTTTTCGGACATGATTACCTCTAATTGCTTTCGGGGATTTAGGGATTGTTGGTCTATCAGAACTGATCGATTTAATCCACAAGGTTGTAGAATGAGCATGGTCCCATGGTTGTCAGTACTCACTCATTGTATGTGGCCCACAAGCTTCTAGTTATCAAACAGGACGGAAATCAAGCCTCCAGGTAACTGTAAATGAGTATATATTCGTAAAGTTTGCAACAGCGATTGTGGCGTGTCTTATTTCATTTATTTCATTACTAACCTCTGTTATGTCATTATTCGATCAGCGTTCTAAGTAGAGTTGCATCTGACAACACCAATTTGCTGTTGAACAGCAGACGGTTCTGATTTATGTAGATCGAACTGCACTTGCAATTGGTTGCAGCTTCCACTTTTTGGTGGACTTTCTAACCAGACTTTCAAATAGGGGTGCTAGACTAGAATTACTCTCCTATCGCAACTTTTCAACACCACATTCTCTTATTCGAATGCCCGTTCACGTGGTTGTGGACCGACCGTGTTAACCAGTGCATTATCAACGTCACGTTAAGCACTATCAAACCAACAAACAGGTCATCATAGGCATTCGCTTGTCAGTCATTCCCAGCTTGTTGATTACACCAAGGATATGCACTACTGATTATTTCTAACAATTGGAAGACCTGGGTTCAATGCTTATCTTTGAAAGAACCTGATGGAACTGTTTGTGTGGATACAAAAGCTACGAGTGGTGTTCACTTTAAAGCATCGAGTTGATTACCCCAAATCCCTAAGATCAATACGGGTCGAGTGAGACTACCACACTCACAAAATATGCGGTTTACTGATTGCCTCTTGTCATTCTTTTCCGTTGCTTTAACTTACTCATTGTTCCGGTTTAACCTAGCTTGCACAATGTCGCTTCAGTTTGCCATGCCCCCGTTCGAACATCGTGCTGGTCATCTGTTGCTTGTACACCAAAGAAGTCATCGTAACTTATAACTGGTTTGGAATGACCTTTGTGTTCCACTGTAAGCTTTACCTTCTCCCACTTTAACTAATCACCACCTTTTCATTACATGTCAGTTATTTCGTCAATCTGGTGGTTTCTTAACGCTGGATTGGCTTCATATGATGTAAGTGTGATTTCTGTATATTATTCATGCTACTAAAACACTTAAAAGTAGTCAGTTGATCATCAATCACGTTCGACTGCAGCTCCTATACTTCGCGCTTCGGTCAGTCGAAAATTTGCATGCCAAATTTTCGACCGACTCACAGTTGAGTATTCAATTTCGACATCGTTTTTCAGTCTTACTAGTAAAAGTTTTAGTCGCTAGTTTTCAATACTTCATTCTTCTATCGCAGAAATTATCGGATGCTCTAGAACAGGAGAATGTTGAAGCATTCACTGCTGCCGTACAGGAGTACGACAGCATCACACGCCTGGACCCGTGGATAACGTCTTTACTGTTAAAGTTGAAGAAGACTTTGGGAGAAGAGGAGGATATCACCTAATGCCTTCTCAAGTGCTATTGGGCACATTGCTATCTCACATTTTCCTCTCTCACTTTTTTTACCTATGACAAAATGTTCTGTGATCGTAGATTTCGGTTTGTTTTCTGCTTCTGGAGATTTGTTTGTGCAATGCATGAAAAGATGCTCACATCTGCCAAACCATGATAAGTCAATACATTCCCTTTGCTCTGTTTATTTCTTCAATCATCTTCATTCAACTTTTCCTCGTTTTGTATTTACGATGTGCTTCGATTGATTTATTCTCACTTTCTGAAACAAGTGTCAGCTACCTTCATGTTGTCTATGCTGACAAACGTTTCTCGGTGTCTTCATTCGTTGTAAGCATTCTCTTTATCGGAATATATTGATAGTACTGATGTTGCTATCTTGACTTATTGTTTTCAAGTTGGCTAACTAAAACTTACTTCATTTCACGTGAATCGACTTTATGAATTTCTAAGGTCATCTTCTAAATGCTTCGGTTCTATATTTCAAACTGTTCCTTTACCTCGGTTTCCTAAAGTTGTCTGAGCCTTGATGCCTCTGGTATTAATGTCTACACCTACACAGGTTTATATATGAAGCCTCACTACGTCTGCCCTGTTGCTCTCACAGGCTCATACATTCGCTCTTTATGCAGTGCATATGTATTGGAATAACAGTTTTATAACCTGGTTTCAGTTACATCATTTTCAAACGACCGATCTGTGTTTGGCTCACTGTTTATGTTGGTTTTTCAAATTGTGCGAAAATCGTTCTAGGTTAGATATCACACGATCTCCACGTTTGGACACGCAAGCAAACAATACTTCGTAGTGATCTATTGTCTTTGAACCTGATATATATTTTCCAAAATGCTCACTCATCTTGGATGCTATATATCGTTTGAAAGGTTATGCCCCAATCTCTCATTCATCTTAGTGGCATCAATTTTCCATTCTACGTACAACGTGCATTGACCGTTTTGTTTTCTTTACGTGAACTCGTTGTCAGTGCCTGCTCCACTTCTTCAGTATGTGCAGCATAGTCGATCACTTTTAGCTGACGCCGCTGTCGATTGGGGCAGGGTGTGAGGTGGACGGATAATAACCTGACGTAGATAAATGAAATCATTCTCCAAGGAGCTGGCCACTATAGGTTGGGTTCGTCTCCCAGGCCGTAAAACCTCGCGAATCACAGGATCGTTGGCTGGAGACGTCAAGTGAGATAGATGGCGGCTGATCGAGCTCAGTGGCGTGAATGTTGTCATTGTTTGTCTGAGTTGTCGAAGAAGTGAGTGCATGTGATGACGTGGGGCAGTAAAAGCCGTACGGAAGCTGTTCTCCTGATGACGCCTTACTTTTACTTACATCTCGGGTGTTTGTCTTCAAGGTGTCGATATCTTGATGCTGAATGTTTGAATATAGACGTAGCTATTTTTAGTAGTTAGGTCTTTTCTTCTCCACTCCTTCTCTCTCTGTACAAGGTTTGCTTTTTCATGGTTATGTGGTGGTTAAGCATCAGTGAAAACCACTGATCTATTGCTGTCTATGATGATAATTATCTGCAAGCATTCCATTACCTACCCCCATCCGAACTTCATCAGTTTTCTCCAACTTGATTGGAAACTGGTCCGGGATGTGACGCCTTTTTCTTCAACATCCACAAAATTACCGTCTTCCAGATCTATACTGCTACCTTGCCGAGGTGGTCGGACTTGTGTACTGTTTTGATCCGGCGGGCTATGCTAACTAGGACTCCGGTCCTTCCAGTTGCAACCTTGTCAGACAGGCCAAAGGGGAGCAATCAGACGAAAAGCAGTTACACTCATAGGATTGTATGTCGCACTACTGACCGCGTAAAAGTGATTAGGTGGTGAGGCACGATCGTATGGACATACAGCCGAACTATTTTTATAGTTGCGGCACTGCTGTCTTCCGTATCAGGAAGAAGGGGTTTAGAAAAGGTGCTCTCAAACAAAGAACACTCCGATCCCTCAACGGTTGACCGTGACCGCCGGCGTATTATCTAATACGGACGAAAAACATCCATTATCTCTAAAAAACCTGATGTAGGTTCGAGTACAT
>LUCH01002014.1:49938-77325 GCA_013368495.1 Paragonimus heterotremus | reverse complement strand
ATTCGATTTAAGTGTGACCAGAAGTTTGTGTTGAACAATGGGGCCTGTGTGTATTCACACTCATGTATTTTATAATACAGTTCAACTTCTGGTTAGCATCCACTTAAGATGATGCGGTCGATTGGCTTAGGAAACCGTCTACCAGTTGTACCATCGTGAGCTCAGATAGTTAATTATCCTCAATGTGCTAAAAATTGCCTTGCGAGATGCAAGCGTTGTGTTCATTTTCATGTCTGTTACATAAAACACGACGAAACGGAGGGAGCATACGTTATTAACGAACATAATTCCTTTTAAAGCAATGAACGACCAGAAATATAACAGAAACGACAAGCTTCTTCAACCTCTACAAAAGAAACTAAAAAATAACGGTGTAACTGAAAAACTGAAATCTGTTTTCAGCCACACATATCTTCTTGTGAAATTGCGGTCGCTACTTTCCACATGTAAAGTTGATCGTTCCTTCTCAGGGAGCTACTTTTTGTACCATTTGCCGGTTGTTCTGCAGTTCCGTATACGTGTTCTTCTGTAGGACGGACCGAAGTTTGCGGTAGAGAAGGACAAAGTCAATCCCGATGTGACTAGTGCATGTAATGACACAGCATAGGCTAGCTTGTCAATTTCGGGTCATAAACCCGATATCTTCGGTCGAAAAGAACCTATTCTCAACAGACTAGTTGGTCAGTCGCTTGGTTTGCGATGCTAGTATGCGCTCCTAAGTCTAAGACGTTGACGTTCAGAGAAGCGATGTTAGTCAAATTCCACACACTAGCTTTCTGTTGACAAAAGGTGCTGACACCATCAATACCATCGCCGTGATATGGATGCTTCTCACGTCATACTGCTATGTAATTCATTGCCTTGTCGCCTATATAACAATGTTTTAAGTAATCAATTGTTGAGAATGAACGAAACATTTGTACATTTGATTGTGTTCTTCTGGTGTCTTTAAATGAATAGTTTTCAATGTTTCAAACCGATGGAGAAGTTCTGTCAGCCCTACCTAGATAGGCTGGAAGCAGGTTGTGCTAGTTGCACCTCTAGTATGCTTCTGATCAGAGTTGAAATATGGGACGCGTTCACGTTTTAGGTGAACAGTTTTTGAAGACCCAAAATAGACTATCTACGTTAAACGACATAGTCCCGGCATCCTTGGACTAGGTAGATTTCAATCAACAAAAACTTTACGTTGATCACCATTCCGGTCTATGTGATTTCGCTGCCAACTACAAATTTTGTTTCATATTTATGCACTTCGAGACAAACACCAAAACGCGAAATTGTGGTGGGTGCTGTGAATGAATATGTTCTAACGAAAATGACATGGATTTGGCTACCGGCTCATTAAGTACCGTTATGGAAGACAACATGAGATTGAACGCGTAGAGCAGAAAGGGTTGGGCCTGTTGGACGTACGGACGTGATATTTATGAACAACACCGGCTGCGAACAGAACATGTTAGTCACGACATACGGGGTCGTAGGTCAGTGGAGTTGAGGGTCAGAAGGTCATCGGCCGAACGCGGTAGACTGCATAATCATTCGGCAAAAATTGCGTGCTGCTTCGCCAGCGTAGTTTAGCAATATCTGGCTGTACGGGACTAACAGCGAAAGCCCGGAGTACGCGACCACCACGTTCGAAATCCCCTGAAGACCTCGAAGCACGTAAAGTGAAGTGACGTTGGTTACAGTGACCTCAACGGACAGCATACTGACCTGTCTGTCTACCTGGACATGCTGACGGGGCTTGCACACCGTGTTGATTCAGATAGACATGTTGGCTGTTTGTTGGTTATGTCAAACAGACTGAAGAGGAGCATCTGTTACGTTTATAAGGAAGGTGGTGTATTCTTGGATGTTGAGGTACGATCTTATGAGCATACAACAGAATCACTTTTACGACTGCGTTACTGCTAACTCCCATATAAATAAGAAGAGAGTTTGTAAAGTTACCCAAAAAAAGACAAAATGCGCACTGATCGCCCAATGACTGACCGTGGCCGTCCACTTGTTGTTAACTACGGTTGAAAAACCTTTGTGTAATTTAGAAGCGTTCGCTGCGTTTGCTGCACGTAACAACATTCAGAATCAGTCACTAATAGTTTATTCACTATACCTTCAGGCTAGATCATACCCTCGTTACCAGGTAAGTTAGTTTCTTAAACCGTCGACTCCGAGTTGGGCCCTTCAAAGAAGAGTAACTAACAAATAAACGTTACCTGTTATTGCTAGCTTTATAACGATGCGGAGGATTATATTCGAAAGTTTCCCACGAGCGAGTAGTAGTCAAATGAGCACATGTTATTTGAAGACATTAATTGTCATGCTAAACTCCTGGTACTCTTTTGACTCGTCCACTACGTTTTGTTTCCTTTTACTGGTTGTGCTTTCAAGCTATCAATACACTGGTTCCGGGCAGGCAGCCCAAAGTACTCGAATCCAGTCGGTTTGTCTTATCCGGTGTCAAGCGGACGTCTGTTAACCTGAAAAACAGTAACTGAAAACAGGGTGTAGCACCACTCTGGAGATTATAGTAAGTACCAAGACCAGAGTAAGATCACTAGTTTGTTTTACGTAAATAAAAGCCTAGCGATGCTTTAAAATGATCTGTAGAAATGCAGTTGACGATCTCAGAAAGAAGGCTGTTGCCTGAAAAAGGTGTGAGGACGGAGCCTGTAAAACCCCCTGTTATTTTCTCGTCCGTGGGAAAGGAAATCCTTATTGAAAGCGAATGGTCGATTGTGTGTTAATGATAAACAAATATCGGTGGCTTAGCTGTAAATATTCAACGTGAGTCCATTTCGACGTAATGGCCTCAGCTTGTCTCATGTGTGACTTGGGAATTACTGATGTGCTTGACTGGTGTAATAAAATCTCACTGCAGATATACTCATCTTCATGGCACAGCGTTCTGACCCATGTGGTGAGAATGACGGTTGTTCAAACAGGGTTAAGTGCCGTTTTGTCAAATCCAGTGGTCATTATGTGAGGAAAATGCTGATGATTTCCAATCCTCATGATTATCAACTGCTTATGCGTAATTTTACTCGGCCTTGATGACGGAATTCGGTACCGATGACGGCAACATTTGTTCATGTAAATGTCATCAATATGCCTCACTTAATCATGAACTAAATGCGTAGTGAACAATCAAACAAGCAAGCGACTGCTAACAAGCTGTGGTGTCATTTCTCCCGTTATGACTTATCGAAAGAGCTAGTTTGTATTAACGGATCCTAATTCAATAGTACAGAATTTTGAACTTCGTTCAAAAGTCGGATCTCATGCATCGATATAATGGCCATTATCATAAGCCAGTCGAATGAAAGAACAGAGAAAGCGGTAAACACAACAAGACGATTGTTGTCTGAGGTCGCGGATGCCCAAGGATTCTTGCTTTATGCTGCTGAAGAGGAGTAACAGGCTGCCACGACCGATTAAAACTAGCCTGGCGCCACACACAAATGATGGAACGGGAGCACAACCTCCTATGGCAGTGGCTCCCCTTCATCTGGGGGCCTACAAAGATGAGTGTTTCAACAGAAACGCTAGTGAGTCAGGAAGGTCATCATCGCTACTGGTTGATCAAACGTGAATGCAACCTATGTTTAAGATTCCCAAGCATTAAAAAATAGGTAGTGTAGAAGAACAAGAAAATGAAAAGGGCTACGAAGTCACAGTAGGCAGTACACTGCGGGTAGCCTGATTGAGATTAGTCTGAGGCCATATTAGCGTGGAGAAACAACTTGGCCTGAAAATTTACGAAGACCACTCGAAAAAGCTTGTACTGGCAATACCGATATTGGTCAGATGACATGGAATGGTAAAGGATATGAAATCAACAGAATTCAGCAACAACAAAAAACAGCAGAATACATGAATGATGAATGACGGTTGAAGCTGATGGTTGGTTTCAGCGGACAAATTCAGATCAATCAACATAATCATATCCATCAATGATTCAACTACCAGTAAACCAAACGACGATGTGCATTGTTCTATGCGACCGACTGTAACGAGCAACACTGTACAACCACTCAAAACATGAGAATCTATCAGGAAGTATGGTGGTATTATCAAATCAGAAATCAATATATCGAACGGAGGCAAATGACGTGTTGTCCGATCAGACAGACTAAGCAGTCGGCTAATGAAAATCGATACAGTGGATTAGCACTAGCTTCTGGCGTTTTTTGTAAATATATCTATGCCTTCCACAAGAATATAGTTCGATTTAGACCCAGCCAGTAACTTAATCTCGTAGGGTGATCACACAACAATAGTCAATCTGATCTTACTTCAATTCATGCTTCCTAGGAATCTTATGTATTATTTTAATCATTATCCTGAACAGATATATGTCTTTAATACCTGATTGGAGAACTGTTCTTACTCGTAAGATTTATTCACTGGCTCCTAACTTACAGTCGTTGTGACACAACGTTTGCAACTGTGGAACTGGGAGGTTATTTTCCATCGAGAGATTTGGTTCATTGTCTTTTGAAAGTTAATTTAAAAGGACGATAGTTCCACACTTCTTTTATTAATTCACCAGCACAGGTAACGATCACATGCATCTCTTTTAGGTCATCCAGGTTCGTTTTTTGACTTATCGATTGTACATTCAGACAACAATCACTCCGTGATATTATTAGTGCGTGCATGTTGTTCAACATGTTGTTACGGCTTATGGATAGACTCAACAAACTAGCCTTTGTGACATTCGTCTGAGCAAAGAACCTCAGACATGGCACACTACGAGCAAACACTTTGCTTGATCCTTTCTGTGATGCAGACGCACTGATGTTCATTAGTCGTGCACCGTGGAAAGTTAACTGACTTGAGCTACTTTGAATTGATGAAAACCATATACATCCTAATCAGTACTATTGTACTATATGTATAACTGACGAAAACTAGCATCTTCGCAAAGAGGTGTGGCAAGATGTCCTGTTCAGTTGAATTGTGTAGGTTTGTGTTTATGATTCATCATGATCAAGAAAAGATCGTTTCAGTAGCAATTTGTTTCTAAGCCTACCAATATGAACGATTTTGCATAATTATGAATATTTATAGTATGCGATTTATGGCAAACGGTTTTGACCTGCTTCTCTTAACCAATGTATTGTTCTCCAACAATCCCTTTTTCAGGAGTAATGCAATACTGTTCATGGTTGATTTTAAATTTTGTACAAAAACTGCATGGAAGAGCAGAGAAAGCTGTAAACAGAACAAGACGGTTGTTGTCCAAAGGTCCCGGAAGCTCATGAGGATTGTTGCCTTATGCTGCTGGAAGAGAGAAACAAGCTGCCATGAGCGCTGAAAACTAGCCTGGCGTCACACACATTAAGTAGCGGAACGGTACAATCTTACCTTATGGTGTGGGTTGGTGAATCCACGTGTCTCTAAACTAATTAAGCATTGGACTCCCATTTGTTTCATCATAAGTTGAGAACTCTGTAATGGATATATAGGGCAAAAAATACTTATCCCTTAAAAATCACATATCAGACAGAAACCACAGATAAAGACTGCAAATACTCGATCGTCGAGGTTCCCTCAACATCTAGTCAGAGTGACACGGTCATTCCGTCATGTACGTAGAATGTGGCCCACCTTATTCATTATGATTTCCATGCAATCTGTGTTGCAAGGAGAGAGTATATGCATGTTTTGATGTACTTATAACTTAGTACAGCAGTAGTGACCAAACACAGTCACTTTTCATAAACCGTTGAGGAGCAACGAAGTTGTGCAGTAAAAGTACTTGAACTATTGTCCAGACAACTGTAAGTTCTTGTTCAAGAACTTTAGAGAAGAAGGGCAGTTTCATTCATTAGCGTTAAAGTAATTGACCTAAAGTAACCACCAGAGGAGTAAACTGGCGCCTTCTGAAGACAACCCAATGGATGTCCGTTGTTTCCAGTCATAGTGTTGATGAACTTGATGACTTTTCGGTAATCTTATGCACATTTCCGACACCTGATACCGCTTTTGGCGGTGAGACATAAAAACCGAGGTTGGATTGAATAACGAGATGCCGTACATGGCGCGACGTTTTGCTAAACCGTACCAAGTGACCAGAAAGATACAGATTCACATTACGTCACTGAGACTGAAAACTTCAGGCGAAGGGCAAACAGGTGTTTACCATGCAGTTCTCACATACACTCGTCACAAAGTGCAAAGACCATCCGGTAACCTAGTATTGTCCCGGGATAAATTACTTTGTCCTCGTGTTGGGCTGACTTGGCAATCTGACTGAACACTTGCCAAAATTTGAGCGATCGATCGCCCACGTTCTTTATCTGTATATTCTATTTGGAGTGCAAATTTTGTGGGGTGAGTGTGTTTTCTGATTCCATATGTACTATCGAACACTGGGTTGTGTTATGTTTGGTCGTAGAATGTGTGTGGTTTATTTCAACAAGCTTTGTTATTGTTACAC
Source organism: Paragonimus heterotremus (assembly GCA_013368495.1). Classification (NCBI taxonomy): domain Eukaryota; kingdom Metazoa; phylum Platyhelminthes; class Trematoda; order Plagiorchiida; family Troglotrematidae; genus Paragonimus; species Paragonimus heterotremus. The sequence continues at coordinate 70,877 of LUCH01002014.1, read as the reverse complement.
TGACATCGGTTAGAATCATGGCTAGACTGCTGTGGTAAGAAAGATCAGTAAACCAGTTAGTGGACGGCGGGCATGGACGTTCCAGACAGCTGCTCGACGGTTTGTGCATTCATTTAAGGGATTGATTATTTTGAATGGTTCGATATTCGCTTAGTTACCTTCTATTAAACTAATCAAGTGCAACTTATGAAAACGTGCAGTTCGACAAAACGTTGGCTTTCATCCATCTAGTCGTACATCTCATTACACTCCTGGAAATCTAATTATTTAATTGTACAGTGATACGTGTACGCGCATAAATACACAGATTTTATGCACACAACTTTAGCTACCTAGATACATGCTTAAGTTCTAATCAGAACCCGTGCACACAGTGTACATCCTAGCAAAAGTCAAGTCATACACGCTAGATATGTATGCAACCAGTAGTAGGTATACATATATGGTTCTCAGCTTACGCATCAAATTAACCACAATCGCACATATGCTCTCCGTCGGGGTGCTGATTGATTAATTATTAAATGTACTGTCATATGCTTGGTTTATATCGTGTAAACATAGGCTACATGTATTCAGTTGTTATGCATATTGCACTCATGTACAAATGTACGGGATACAATACTCGCATGCCTAGTACGAATGTATGAAAAGTGAAAATCGAAATGAGTAAGCAGGAACATAGATACTTAAACAGGCACTCTGATAGCTTCATAGTTATAAATACTGAATCCTGTACTTATTCTGTCCTGAACCAAGGCTTACATCTCCGAAATTGCCTAAATCACATGAGCTAAAGTGCAGCACCCAGGCATTGGTTTTCACTGAGAACAGCACCATGAAGAATTAGAAGAAAGTTCATCACGACTGCTTGATAGGCACAGATTACAAACAGAACTGTTTACATATTTTTTGATATTCACTTGTTTCTGAAGTATGTGTGCATGAGTATTGAGTACAGTCTCCATATACAGTAGATCCAACAAAAACCGACCCACACATATGGTATGTAACCAACCGCAAACATACTCGTGTGTGAGTATACTTAGTTACAGTTTTCATATTCCACGTATAAAACTGAGGATGTCCGTTCACTAACTAAAAATCGATTGAATTGTGAGCACATCAGCATACATGGTCCACAACACACAAACACAAAAGCACATATTACAGCGAAAAGTCGCCAAACATAGCAAGATTTGTTGTACAATGTACTCGTGTTCTCGCTGCACGTGCTCTTCTGTGAATGAATCGGAAATGCAGTCAGCAACATAGCTGTTTACATTTAAATGACCTGTGTAGTTCTGCTCGATTCTATCCGTCTGACTGACGTTTTCTGTGGTGAAATTTTGCATGTCATTTCTCGCCTGTTCAGTCAATTCTGTTCATTGATGCCTCATTCCATCTCACTTGTTGTGCGTGACTTACCCGCTGTGAGTTTTAGCCACATCTCAAAACCACGTTAAGATATACAACTGAACGTCAAAACAATTGAGTCACTGTCTTGGTCGCTATATATATATATATATATATATATATATATATATATATGATTAGGTGTAGCAGGTGAACACCGAGTAATAGGTAGTTGTTGGGACGTTTCGAATCCAAACTAGGATCTGTTTTCAAACTAGACGATGATGGGGAAAATACACATTAGTTACCGGCTTGCCAGTGTGTTTGTCTGTCTATCACTCGTTTTCCCCGTATTCGTGTGACCAATATAGTGTAATGATTATCGGAGTCGATCTGACTGTTGAAAGCATTGTGACAAATCGATTCAAGGACTAGCCGTACCTGCTCCTCTTTTGCTAATACAATCACCTTGGTGTTCGCCAGTTTGACCTCGTAACCTATGATTGCGTAGTGTTGCCAAAGCTGTGACTTCTAGTCTACCGTCTCAGTGCTGAGTTATATTTGTGTAAACGTGTTTTCAACTGTTTACCGGTTTCGTTCATGCGTTTCAACTGGATCTGTGATTTTGCGAAGCTAATTTCGAAGGCTGCTTGTTGACCTGTGGGCGATTGTGACCCGAGACTTTCCTATAATATGTTCAGTTGTATTCTGAACTCTCGGAAGAATACGCTGATTCGTCCACGATATAATAACGCGTTTAATAAAAACTGGATTCTCCTCCTCGTAATAATTAACACGGAAAACCTTAGTCCTGATACTGATGCAACTGTCCCCGTTATCTACTCCCAAAACAAACCAAAAGACTAGTGCAAAAAGCGACATTTTCAGTTCCAATAACGTGTGCGTCAAAGAAAAAATGGCAGGGTATTTATATGGTACATAATGGCCCACAAACATTCTCGAATCAGGAAGTAGAAGTGCAGTTACCAAAAATAGTAGTTAAGATCACTAAGCCACCAGTGAGCACACCGAAATAAAGGTTGAACAGGTGAGAAAAAATAGCGAAGGTTACCTCTCGACTATTCAGGACATTTCCGCTCATTATGATTAAATTGAATCATTTTCTCGAAGTAGGGGGCGGTTTTGGACGGGAAAAATGGACTCCCTAACAAGCTGCTTCCGCAGTTCCGTTTATGTAGGGCAAGGCGATGACTGTCTCTCGTGTAGTTAGAAACACTACTCGGTCGGGTTCTGGTGCACGCATTTATGAACAGTCAGGGGTGGCTGTTTGATGTGAACAATTTATACAGATGTTCTGTTTCCCTCTTTTATAATTCAGTCGTACTGTATTGGGTGGCTACTCGACGACAATAATAGTACATCCAGAAGTGACACTGATGAGAACGTCGAACGATGTCGTTACTTCATCATCTCATAACTTAAAGCCCCGCACCTTTTTGAGGAAGTTGGGGTCACTACTTTCGAGCGTCGGTTGAATTAGCCCGCACAGGGATCTTGCTAGCTTATAGGCTGAAGCTTTCCTGGTTGAAACGATCGGTTTCAAAGTTATGTTGTCTTCATGAATTTTGAGCAGTCCGTATAATCTCGGATTGGGCTTCTCGGTAGTTTCCAGTTCCCTCAGAATGTTGTCACTGATTTTGTTTTGCTTTTCGAGGGTCAGCAGTTTCTTGTTTAGTTTATTCCTTAAGGTTCTAATGGGATCCTGCTTCCCTTGAAGTTTTGTGTAGATGGTTGGATCACTGAGCAAGTATTGAGCTTTTGGCACATAGTTACTTCTGTTTACTAAGACGATAGCGTTACCTTTGTCAAATAGTAAGACGATATTTTTATTGCCCATTAACGATTTCAGAGCAATTTTTTGTTTTATACCAAGGAACTTGCTTTGTCTTTGTGATGTGATCATACCAGTCATTGCTGCCCTAGCTTATTGGCGCTGGTTGTCATCCAATAGATATCTCTGTAATCCCGCTTCAAATGATGTGACGAAGTCAGCAATCCGAACGTCTTTGATGTTAAAATAAGGTTTTAAAAAATGTATCTACGTGTGCGTTTAACTATGTGCAAGCATCTATAGTCCAAAAGAGCACACAAGTATATGGTCTGATTAACATACAGCTCACAAGAAAGAAACAATGTTTAAGTGCACTGAATAGTTGACCAAGCACCTAGATTGAACTTAGCCTGGGATCGCACCTGCTACTGACTGAAAAGTACATGGAAATGCGAAACCTGCGATCATTTGTGTGACGTGCAACTTGCGTCTATCAAAATCCCCTACTATTCATCCATCATCAAAGTATCACCAGACAATCCCAATGATTTCTGTGATTTCAACTTACAAAATGTCCTGGTCTTGTGGTCAATGATCGGAGTCAACAGAATAGTTACTGTGTCTCCTCTGAAGATGATCTGGCAATCTGAGCATTAGTTACAAGCGATTGCGGCCCAGCTTTTACACACGAGACTTAAGTCGTACCTAATGTGAGATCAATGGAACGGTGAAAGTGTGGCCGAAGCTCCGATCTCAACCGTGAACTTCTGACGAGTGAAGCTCGACTCTAGAGATTTTCACAACAAACTTGAATTTCAGTTTCACGGAAAGTGACAACATATATCTGTTTTTTTGTCAGTGTGTTCCGGTAAAATAACAGCATATCAGATTCTGTAAATTCGTGCCTGATTCGAATAGCAGGAGGACAATAACAGGTCGAGTAGTATCAAAATTCACAAAGTTTGCAGCATATGAATAGGTTGTGTGAAAGTTGAACAGTGAAATTCATAGGATTTTATTAAGAAGAAGGCGGTCCACCCTGTTAGACTGAATGAAAACTCTTAAGTTGAAATTTTTGTTAGAGTGAAACCATCATATCTGCATAATCGTAGAGCAGTGAAGTCACTGTTGAGAAGTGTATTTCAAACCATGGTAAAAACAGGAGGCTGATGTTATTGATACTAACATTAATGTTATTGTCTCGATCTCAATCACATCTTGCCTGCCAGTTTCACAATACACTGATCAGCGATTTTGCGTACGCCGTCGATCTGACCATCCTGGACGAGAATCCGACGCGTCTCTCCAAGAAGTTTACAGCCGTCTCTAGTGCTTTTGAGCTATGGGGACTAGAAATCGACAAGTGAAAGACCAACTTCATAGTCATCTGTGGCGACCATAAAGACAACTCGACTGTTATCGTTGACGAGTCTATTCATTTCAGCCATGACGTTACCTATTCACCAAGCATTTCTGACAGAGTGACCCATCTCAATATCTCATTCACCTGGAAGGGTAAAGCAGTCACTACTCACCGACTGCAGCGTCGTACGATGCTGGTTGGAACCACCAAAATGCCCCTGAAGCCGTATCAGCATCTCAATCCTCTGAGGCAGCATCTGATCCCGAAGATTAATCAGTCGCTAGTTTTGAGTCGAGCCCACTGAAACACGCTCAAGTCTATGGATTGTACAATTCGCCTGTTTGTTCGGCAGTGGCTCTGTCTTCCCAAAGACTTCCACACCCCCATTTCGGTTGGACGATCTGGGCATTCCCAGTCTGTCCACCACTATTCCCATCTCAGGCAACTCACGAGTGGAGAGACTGTTCTCCAGTCAATGTTCAATTCTGGGAAACTTGGTCAGAGGTGATTTGTTTGGCCTTATCATGAGAGGCCTGAACGTCTCGGTACACGTTCAGTGTGGAGTAGTGACAAACAAGAAGGAGGCCCATGTGGCGTGGATGGATGAGTTTTATCAGACGCTAGACGGCGGTGGTCTTCAGCAAGTGTTTCGTTCTTCAATTTCTAGTCATTGGTTATTGAATCTAGACCGCATTTCCCTCAGAATCTCTATTTGCACCATCCAGCTCCGCTCATATTCCCCAGTTGTGTCGGATCACTCACGATGTGCGTTGTACTCTGCACAACCACGTGGCCGTGTGGCCGAGCAATCTTGATTACGCAGCCCTCGAACAGCCACAAGTAGTATTGACGAGCTCGTTCATTAAACCTGACGTTATCGCGGTTCGTGATAGCACTGTTTTGGTACTGGACATCCGTATAGTGGACGAATACCAAAAGCTAATTTGTCTAGACGGACAAGGTTGTGAAGTATGGGACTGACTTTCATAATGCCGCCATTCACTCGGCTCTTCATACAATGGGCTGTGACGTGGACTCCATTTCTCATTCACCTTTGATCGTCACTTTTGGTGATATCATGTAGGCACCTTCTTGCAATGTAATTCATCGACTGAGACTGTCTTATAAAGCAGTCACTGGTGTTTGCCTACTGGCTGTTCTAATTTCCCTAATAACCCATGACATATTTAAGCGGGGAACCTGGCGTTGATTGTTGCCGCCTTCTGACAGTCGTTTCACTGTTAAGGATATTTCCATGTCCCGATGCGTGATCCTGTACCTTGAAAAGCTTTGATTTCGAGAGATTCCTTTTTTATTCTTGTCACACAAATAACTTCCATTTGATGACTGGAATTATTAACTTTTGCTATTATCGTGGAAGGAATTGTCAATTGTTCAGTGTTGTTAACCATGCACCACACTACATTTAACAGACAGCTTTCACTGAGTTCCTCTAATTCACATTTTTCTTGTTTAATTTTTGGCGTCACCGCTTGCTTTTCATTTGAAAGAAGTTATGTAAATTACTCTTTAAAATAAACAATGGTTTGTAGTAGCATAGTAAATCAAGAGTGCGGGTGTCATAAAGATTGTTTACTCAGGAAATCAACACAACAGGTATATGCTTCAATACCACCTCAAAATAAATCAATTGAACATAACACTAATCCCGGGACGCTACGTTTGCCACCGCCAAGTTAATGTGTGGGAAAAACCAATTCCTGCTGCAGTACACTGCAGTGCCCATTGTTTTAATATATATCCTTGATCACTTTAATAATAAGCAGGTCCCTGTGCATGACTACTGATGAGTAGTATAGTGAGATCGTTCATCTTCACTAAAGTAGCAATATACGGATAAATACAAATAAAAGATAATTTGAGGCCAATATAGCTGTGTATGTAAGGTTGACACGCTATTAGACGATGAACCTCAATAAAGTCATCGAGTTGTTTGCTTGAGTACTGTTTCACCATGACGGATGCTCTGAAGTTCCGTCAGGATAGGTAGAGTTTTCTATGACAGTTGTACAGAACATCCAGTAAGGGAGGGAACAAAGAGAGAGATTTTAAAGGTTGAACAGAAAATAGGAGTTATCTGAAGTTAGTGGAAACTTCAATCATTTTAGACGGCCATGTCGAAGTACTGCTCACATATTTGTCAGAATATTGTCGAAGTAGGAGCCTATTAGTTACAAAAATAGATGGACAGTCACTAGAAAGTTCCTCGGGTAGATTTCCTTTCATAAGTGAGAACAGAGTATCAACGCAGTTAAATGTGTTCACAAACAAACAGCGGGGCTGTAACAAATTCTACTTGGTTCGGCGCTCTGAAGTCGCCATGAAATTGGTAGTTTCCATTGGTTTTTCAGGTCAATAATTCCGACGACGAAAATGAATTATTTGTTTGTTGAATTATTCCCTTCTCCAGCATCTCCTTTAACCACCAGCTTGAGTGGTATTCTTCTGTATATTGTTCTGCATTCAGCACCTGACCCCAGGTCTCTCGAAAGTTCGATCCATGTACAAAACCAATACTGGTCACTCGCATTGGTGAATAGATGAGTGAGGTCATCAACACACCACTTAATGGATAGAAAAAAACGTTCTGGTAGTGATTTGGCAGTAACCCTACACATATAACATCACTCTTTTAACTTTTCGTGATAGAATTTCACATCACCACTGGCAGGTAACTCGTTTTTCTTCAGGTCTATGTTTGCCTTCAGTCGATGCAACTGAGCAGCATCCATATTTGTTTCTGTTACGTTGTCGAAGATTACCACTGCATGACGTAGCCTGGCATTACCCATCTGAATTTCAACCCTCTGAGCTCTCATCAGTTTTAACGCTGTCCCTACAAACTCGGTTGCATTCCAAATACGTGACCCAATGTTAAGCTCATCTGCTCTGTCTACACTTGACGCTCTAGACCCGTATGTACTACTGTGATCTTTTGCTTTCCTTCTCCCTCCCTCTCTCTCTCTCTCTCATGATCAGCAACCTTGCTCGCGAGCAACCCCCACGGCTGCCTGATATCACAGAAAGCCGAGGGAATAAAACGTCCACCGGGACAATGGTCGGCAAATTGCCCCACACCGTTACACACAAATCAACCACTTATCTGTGTTTGTTCACGTGCCTATCTAACACATAGTCCTGTTGGTTTCGGACGCGTCTTCAAATTTCCCACTACTCATATCAGCAATACAGTTGTCCTCTCGAGATCACTGATCTCTACTCGTCCGACTTCTTTTCACACGGGTAATCGCTGCACACTTCCGAACAGCGGGTCGATATCTATGATCCCACAAGATTTGGTATCCGGACCTGCTCTTGCGGTTCCGATGGTATGCTTTGAATGAACTGCTATCTCATCAAACTATCTTTCGCTTTATCCTCTACTTTCGACAAACCCAATGTCAACTGCTGTACCGAATGTTGATAGTAAACCAGACAGGCTTGAGTGTTGCAAAATTCGACAGTGTAGAAAGATCCACTTTCTGTTGTTGGTCTTGTTCTTTAATAAACTTCTGCATCAATTATGTTCGCTTTTCTTGATAAGAAACCGCGACCTTCGTCTCTTTACTCAACGCATAGACATCTATGGTAGATTCATTACGTCGTGTCCTGGTCATAGCACCGATGTGGCGAAAAGTCGTTTAGTCGAGCAAAATGGTTATTGCTCAATTCGCACATTTTCAGGCCGCTTGTTCGTTCGCGTTTCTGAACCGGAATTGCAGACCACAATACAGCGAGGTTTCTATTTAGAGGTTGTGTGCAATTCTGCGCGGTTCTGTGCATTTAGCTGTCGTGGAACTTTACCTGTTATTTCTCACCTGCTGGCCCAACTTCATTAAACGATGACTCGTTGGATCCCTGCTGTTTTCCGTGATCCATCTACTACTGACTGATATATTTCATCGCCGCGTTGAGAATATTCCACTTTGTTGGAATAGTCTCACCTCTGACCTGGTCACACATCAAAACGCAACGGAAACAGATCACCGCAGAATCGATTGCTATCTGATTGCATAATCTGGTGGTTCGTTCCCATAAAAATTCTGTACAAACCATGCAGTTACTGTGGCAACAGACTGTTCCAGTGTCCTCCAGTAACAAATAGATTTCAGTCCTGAACCATGTGACAGAACTGGCGACTTGCTGTCAGGGTGATTTGGCCTGTTTGTCTGAAATTTTGCAACCAATTTTATGAGCCAGTAGTTATCTATTTTTTATAGTTCTCTAAATATTGTCTTAATTTCAGTGCATATGTATAATTGTACCGATATGATGAAGAGTTACCGAAGTCAATTTTTTCGTTACTGTTACCTTCTATCACTGAACCGTAAAATAACAAAGTCGCTTTTACACCCAATAAGAAAGGACCATTGTTGATGCCAGACAATAATGAGCAATACGCTGTAACAGACATTGGAGAAAGATGAAACAGCATCAGCTGCATAATGCAAGAAATAGAGAATGGATGGCTTTGCATGGTATCAGGAAAAAATGTTCGGCTGGTCTCAGCACGAGCCAGAACAATCACAAGATCCAACAAGTTGACAACTTGGTATCCGACAAGCACAGCACACATCGGTCAGTAGGTTGAGGGGCTTAATTCCATACTCGTTTGGCACATATTTGACAGTCTATTCATGCCAGAGCTTACCTAGTCAGTTTACTCACTGTTATATAACGATATCCTAGTCGTAAGTCGTATCGTTACTGCTACTCTTCTCATCATTATTGCTCCCGTTTATTTTCTGTCAATTCTGTTGCAACTTCTCTGCTCCCAAATGAATAAAGCTTGATGTCCACAAGATCTCTATTCCCATGGTGCAATTCGATGTGTTGCGTGTTGTGAATCATGACCTGCCACTCTGAGAAATGAAGTAAATAGAACATTCCCTGTAACAAAGCTTGATGTCGAGCTGACAACTCCAGCTGATGGAGTCACTAACACAGTAACTAACGTAAGTTCCCGAAATCGATCAGAATGTGCAAACTAGACAGATAAAATCTCAATAAACTACCTTGCTTCTTCAGTTCTTGAAGATATTGTTGAGTGCGCAAGATTTTCCAATACTGTTTAAACACGGTAGAATCTGTACATGAGACCAAAAATGAAGTATTCACTCGTCAACTTCTAACCAATTGCAAAAAGAACAGTGAGTTAAACGAAAGTCAGTTTGTTCAAATTTCCACGTCACTTTAGGGCAACCACTACCGACTAATATCGTAGTACTGGTACTCGTGACTTCCTCAACACTGGCCTGGAATCAAACCAGATAAGCAATCTGTCATACCATAGTCCTTTGAGTCCCCTAAGTTGCCAGGCCCACGGAGACGAACCATTCAGAATCCCAACCTTGTCAGAGGTTCCACTGTTTCTTTCTATTGTCAAATCAACAAACACGAGATGTTTCTCTGAGCTAGTAGACCTCTGCCACCAACTGATCTCGTGAACGTTCGTCCCACTGTTAAATGCTGTTGCTGCACCTATAGGCGATACCTTCGTACCAACTGCCAAAACCGAGTGGCCATGCATCCGGTTTGTGAAAGAACGGCTAGTTCTGATGTAACGCGTCTTTGCTCTGCCAAACGCTCTATCCCGGCTTGGATGCTGTACCCAAATCCCCGCTGTGCGACTTCAATCAGTCTACTTGCGCGGAGTCGGGAAGAACATAACTGCAGAGAAATACACTGTAATGCCTACTTCAAGTTCGATCAAAAGAATGAAATGAATATAAATATCTAGCATGAATTATTTGCCGAAGATAGCCACTGACAAGTTAAACCAATGTCCGCTTGCTTAGGCCACTTCCCGATTAAGTGGCCAAATAGGGTCAATTCCATAGCCGTTGCACTCTGACTGGTTCATCGGGCTGGCAGGATATTCAAACACACCCTCACGCCTCCTCCTGGTTGGTTCAACCAGCACGCCAGTGCTTTGTTGACGAAATATTTCGTCACAGTCACCGATGACCTGATCAGGTTATTTTGTCGATATCGTCTCCTAACAATCTTAAAAAAGGCTGACTATCCGGTTTGACAGTGAAAAGACCGCCCTTCCTGTGAACACATTACTGGATTAAATAACCGCTGTTGAGGCTCTTGTATGCATCAGACATATTGGTACTTAAATATCGGTTAACTGACTCAAAATAAACTTGTAGACACGAACAGTTGTACAGGTTGCCCTCAAGCTGCTGTCGTTGGGGTAATTATTTTAATTGTTTTCTTCTGGTAGCCGGATACCCGTGGTATCAACACAGCTTCACAGTTGAACTATCAGAATTCGCTGTGTTACCCGAATGCAAAACAAGCTTTTAGCAAAATTTGAAGTGTTCAATATGGCTTAATGTATGCACAGATATGCCTGTGTGACATATGTTCCCCCATTTATACGTACATTCGTTCGACAAAAAGAATCTGACTTTTTTCCGTTTGTGGTCTCACCCGTGTTCGTAATCGCCACAGAGGAGTCAAGACGCCACCACCTCACCCACGAGGTTTTTTTGGTGGAAGATTGTCGGTTATCTTTCCTACATTTTGTCTCGTAGGAACAGACACAACGATTCCGCAAAAAAAAACGTATAGGATAATCGAAGCTGTCTGAAACTAGAAGTGAGCACCAATCAATTTTCCCGCATCTGTCTTCAAAAGGGAGAAGTAGAAGAGAGATAATAAAAACAAATTAAATCCAACCTTAGAGTAATAAGCCATCCTCTTTCCAGTGCAATGTCACATGAGATGAACAGTTCAGTGAAGACTCCCATAAACCATCACGCAGTTATGACGCTGTTATGCTCAACCGCTTGGATGTGAAACAGCTTCACTGTTTACTAAATCATCTTGGAGTTGTCAACGTAACCGTTCCGTCCGTTCCCAAAGTTTGGGAGAATCGCAAACATGAAACCCGAACGTCAAACATTTTAAGAGATACAATCAAAACTTTCACGAGCTCGGATGGATCGGCTCATCGAAGATGGACGGTCCCTTACGTGTTACAGGTCCCTACCCCACAAACCCCGTAACCGTTATTTGTTAACCGTCAATGAATTTCCTTCTTTCCCGTTTACACCTGCATGCTCACCTTCCACTCTGATAAACTGTTTCCGGCATCATTTTTCATGATCAGAGATGTTTTGCAACACTCATGTCCAATGAGCTGTGGAAGTTTTACATAATAACGAGTCACAAGACAGACACTAAAGCTTAGGATAATGCCAAGAACGACCGAAAGGGACGTTGTGGAAAGACATGTCTTGAACTGCGCCCACTACTGTTCTCAAGCGACCAGTGAAAGATCGTTTTGTGCGATGCGCTGTATTCAGTTCAATGGATTTTACGTACTGCTAAAAACATGACACTTCAGACACAACCACAGGTCAACTATCGGTATGCCAGTTCACACATGACTAGAATCCAGGTCCCATGTTCATGTGCAAAACTGTAAGTCAGTAAAACATGACTCTCCTACGCAATAGTCTATTGGATTGAGTTTGCTGTGTAATACTCCATATCAGCTGCTATGTGCCCATCCGACAGCTTGTTCTTGCGGGCGAGCACCTATACAACCTTGTTAGGAAGAACCATATCCATTCCGGACTCCTACATCTAATATATTTCTGCGCGTGAACAAAGGGAGCTGTCGTGGGTGACGAACCATACTCACAAATGGAACCGTCGTCTGGGACCATTTAAACCGATCTATCAAAAAGCAAGGTGGAAATCCCACAACAGGAAGTTTAATCATATTGTCTGAGAAACAGAAAGGCCCAAAAGCTTTTGCTCGGTGTTTGCTAACATCACTCTACAGTCAGCCTTAAGTGTCCGCATGACGGCCCATGCTCACTTATGGGCAAACCTTTGTTATTTGCGTCTGAATTCGCATACGTTCCTTCAGGTATCAGTCGCATGAAAACTACCCAAGTATTTGTTCATTAATTCGTATATTCAATTGGTCATCATAAAATACTTTACTGGGGTAGAATGTTATATGATCACTTTTGCCGTACACCACCACTCTTTCCACTTGCGTTGCCCATTGTTTATTTTCTCCTACTTCAGCCACTACGTCTCTGTTACCGGATGAACAAAACCCGAAATCCACGATCTTCATTCTCCTGATTGAACTCTGCTTACTGCGTGCTATTAGCCTCAACAATCCATTTCAACAGGCCACCGGCTGTGTAGTGTTCGGTGCCATCATACCTGTACACCAAAGTTCCCTTCCTGCACATCGATTTCTGCTTTCCCTATACTTATATAGTGGCTTTTCAGGGGGAGCAAAGACAAGAATGCGCAAACACAGTTCTTTCTCTCTTCAGTCTAGACCTGTGAATATATTTCAGAGTATGCTGAAATAACCGACCTGTGGAGGGAAAAGTGAGGTGTACGATATTTTCAAATGATCAATATGAATTAATTTGCTTGCTGTTTAACTCGCTGGCCAGCACTTACTCATTGATCCTTCCCAACTTTCGTTTAAACTATGTCAATGTAGGGAGCACATCTCGGATTAACGATGACAGTCACGTGGATCCCAAAGACTCGTCGTTACACTGCCAACCAACGTTAATGTAACCAATAAAGTCAGTTAGATATTCCGTTAATTGGCTGACAATGAAAACGCCTTCCGCCGGATATCCCTGGATGTAGGGACGTTCCTGATGTGACAGAAATTTAACTGGGACTTCAGTACTAAACGTAGGACAAGTCGTCTTTTTTCTTTTAGAATAACCTCCAGCACTCACCGTGTAAGGCCAGAAGAATGTTGTTGGAATTAGTATTATGATAAAACTGACACAATCGGATTAAGAGATTAGCCAGTAGGACAGCTCCCTATTCGGTTTGCCGAAGTGGTATCATGCGAGTAAGTTATTTCAAATAAAGCATCCAGGAGGTTCGGATTCACATAAAGAAACCAGATATCAGGAAACATAAAGCCTGTACAACAGGAAATCAACCAGACCTCTGATCAAGTAGTCGTTTCATGAGAGTGTCACATATGCAAACCTAAATTGCCTACCTGAATTCAGAACCTTTGAAACTCTAGGGAGAAGATAACATGAAATGTAGTTTGTTTGTTTTTTCAAATTAGATGATGGCCTATACAAATAAACTATGCAAACCGGATGAGAGAAGTTCAGACGAATATTTTTTACAATGCGGACACCTGAATGTAAACAAAGACAGTTTCGTTGCATTCGTTCCATAGAATATTAAAAAAACGGAATTAAACTTGTGAAATGCCTAAGCCACCGGTGTTGCTGATGGCGGAATACTGACTGTTCTGAGATCCCCAAAAAACAGTATTGGATAGGAAACCTGGGCACACAAAAAGTCAAAGACAATATTGAAAAGCAGGCACGAGAAAATAGGTATACAAATAACGTGTTCGTTTGAAAATGTTGACCAACAAATATGTACACAATATTCGTTGTTTGTACAAAATAACAGACTACAGCAAGAAGGAATTATTACATCACATGGTGCCAAAAGTGTCCTACCGTTTCCCATCCGGCTGATGATCATGCCATCGAAATTTAACCGGTTGCTGACCAGAAGCCCCGAGTTCCGTAATCGTGATGGTAGGCGGTCGTGATCGGTTATTATTTTGATGTGATTTCGTATAATGTACACGACAGGCAGTGAAAGAGGAAAATAGTCGGTCACATTCGGTGCACGCCACGAGACAAGGACTATCGGAAACTGACCGAATAAGATCATCCCGACCCGCCAGTTTGCGGTTGCTGGCCTCTGATCTCAACGGAGATAAAATCGGAGGCCGTTGAGTGTTATTAAAGTTGAAACCGATTATCTGATGCAAATCGTACGGTGGAGGGTTGGAAGAAGATACGTTAAGGAGTGGAGAAGTGCGAGTTGAATGTAATCTGGATGAGTGTGCCTGAAAAATGTGTTTGTCTAAGCTTTGCGGGTCTGGAAACACGGCCCTGGGGTGACAAAAATGCGGGCAAGAATAACTGCGACTATTGAGGTCCGTACTCTGAGGCCGTAGTGAAGTTGTCATTGATGATGAGGAGATAGCGTTTGCTGGTATTTGTAAGATTGGTGATGGTCTGGCCGGTATTGAGGAGAACACAGAATTGGTGGATGAAGAGTCTGGTCGTCTGCAAGATTCGGGTTGTTCAACGTTTGTTTCGCCACAATCATAAACTTCATGGTCAGGTTGACCATTAGAATTTGTCATGTGAAGTAATTCTGTGAAGTTAGCCAACAGTGAAGTGGGAAGCGTGATGTTCGTGTCGGTCTTCTTTAAATTTTCTGCCACACATCCATTCTGTTGAGTTTTGGAGTTAGCCAACGGACCTAAAGCACTCAAAAGAGCTGCCGAGGTGAAAGCTAAAATCCTTTCTCTCGCTAAGTCAGACTGACAGGCTCGTTCAAGCAGATTTTTTAATTGTAACTGTAAAGTGGATGAATTCAAATCGGAGTTAAGTTGATGTTCTGCATTAGCAACAGAAGCTTTAGATGGGCTCACATTGCAATTAGTTGACTCTGATGAAGCAGAGGAGATGGGAATTGGTGCCTGACACGAACCAGTCTTACAAGAGGACGGTGCACTGCTAACTGATGGTACTTTACTGGCTGCTCTTTTGGGACTATTTAGTATGCGATTAGGTGAAAGGTTTCGGGCTTTTGGTTCTGAAGCTGATCCACTGCATACTACGACTTCGTTCAATGTAGTCAGCTGATTATCATTGTGAGCTTCTTTCATCTTCGTTTCCTGAGGTGTGGGTAAAATTTGTGTGCACGGTTTCAATGGAATCGAGTCAGACCGATCGGACAAAACCTTCAAGTTTGATGAAGGCGGTGTTCCCGATGAAGTTGCTGTGTCCATTGGTTGTTCTTTCATTTCTGCTGGCATTTTGGCAGAGGTGGAATCTGACAATTCGAATTGGTGAAGTATCGCCCGACGCTCGTTGATTCGCTTTATTTTAGCCTGAATCAGTTTCATGCTTCGAGGGGAGCGTGCCACACTCGCTCCGTTATTCATTTCCCTCAATTTTACAAATGGACAATTCCGGCTTCGGTGATAATGAAGATTACTTGGTGAGGTGTAGCGCTGTTCGCAATCTTCACAATGATACGGTTTCTGACTTTCAACATAGTGCGATTTATAATGACCGGTAAGCGAGAATCGATTGGGAAACACACGTTTACATAGTCTACATCTATATGATCCATCAGCAGTCCTTAAACTGGTATCCAAAATTGGTCGACTGGAGGAATTGGTCTGTTCCTCGGACTGAGAGGCGGCTGGCAAGCGGCTCGATTTCACCACGGGAACATCAGCCCTCAACTTGGGTCCACCAGTTCGTGAGGTTTCTATCGGATTTGGGTTTACTGGAGCTCGAATGATCTTTGCTCTCGTTGACCGTGTTCGTGGACGGGGTAGAGCACGTAGTCGTTTGAGGCGGTTGATCCGGGTGTTCGCAGCTGCATCCTCTTCTCTTTTTGTTTCTTCCGTTGCCAACGCTACCTGAGTAAGTTGCACATTGGATGATTGTTTACCCGATGACGAGCATGGACCTAGACAAACGACCAAAGGGGGAGGGAAATCATATAGAGTCAAATAACAACGTAAATTCAATTCAGGTCACATAGGAGACCAAAAACATACTGTGAACAATCTTTTTCTGAGCACACGTTATTCAAGCTTCTTCTACACTTTAGCCAGGTGACTCGCGAAAAGCGCCGTTCTTGACACGATCCACAGTGATTAATGTACCTGTTTGTAAAACCAGCGACGAATGGTCCATTTTGAACGACAATTCGTGAATCCATGCGGTACAATCGAGTGTGTAGTTAAACAGAGGAAATGTTCTTGGACAATCCAAAGAATGCTAACCTATAAGCACGCAAACATTTGGCACTGAGACGCAGCGGGTGAAACGGCCATGTAACGGAGCAGTATACCTGAACTTTTGTAAAACTGGTTGCGTCCTTTCGTTGTCACTGGCATTGCAAATTCATGAACGTCATTCTGGCTTTAGGAGTGTGATTGTTGATCACTCACACCTACGTTCACTAGCATTTATGCAATCACCCAAGTGGGCAAACGAAATTATGACCTAGCTCAAGCAGATCACACCATCAGAGATGAAAGCAGACACATGGTACTTGAACTAGTAGTCTGCAATTTTAGAAGTAAGTCACATTCCATACCGATAAACTGATAACATCGCCAACGTAGCTTAAGCATCCTGAGATATTTTTGATTCCTCATAACGTCAACATAATTGAAATCATTAGGTTTGTCGTCTGAGAGTAATATTCACATTTCTCAACATTGAATATACTCAACGGTGAACCTATGGAGGAAGACTGATAGTGAGTAGCCTTGCTGAACACCACTTAAGATCAAAAATCGGTCGGAAACAAAATCAGAGAAGTCTTCATTTTTGTAGTTAGTACGCCTTCTTCGAGATAGTGAAGCGACTCGCAGATTAAACGAATTGATCGGAAGTGGCTTCCAATATCATGTCAACAGCTACGGTTAAGTTCATGACAGTGTGAGTGGCAAAGTTGTCAGGTAACAATAAATCTTGACTTTCAATGTTGCTCAAAGTCGGTTGATTCAAAATACACGGGGGTAGACGGCAGCTTAACTGCCACACAACCAAGAGGTAAAAAGAAAGAAAAAAACCTACATGAGAAGAGAGTAAAAAGGAAAGGGAGAGCAATGGATTTAACTACTAAGACTAACTACGTCTATATTCAAACATACAACATCAAGGCGCCTACACCTTGCAAACAAACAACCGAGCTGTAAATGAGAATAAAGCGTCATCAGCAAGACGGCTTCCTTACGGCTTTTACTGCCTCGCGTCATTAAGTGCACTCATTTTACAGACAACTCATTCAAACAACGACAACATTCACGCCACTGAGCTCGACCAGCCACCATTTCACCAAAAGTCTCAAGTCACCGACTCTGTGAGTCGTGAGGGCTTAGTAATCGAACAAGTGAAATTATTTCATTTCTGGATCATCCTCATCATCGTAGACAGTAATATATAAGTGATTCACACCGATGCTTCACTGCCAAACAACCATGAAGAAGGGAAAAAAATCAAGCCCTGTGTAGGAAGAGATAATGGAAAAAGAAACGAGAAGGGGCCTAAGTACTAAAAATAGCCACACCTATATTCAAACATACAACATCAAAGCGCTTACATCTTGCAAACAAATAACCAGACTGTAAGTGAAAGTAAGGCGTCATCAACAGTGAGGCACACAGTATACAGTAGCATATAACAGACTTTCATTAAGACACAGTGAATTTAACCCGTCGGATAGACAAAAACTGTCAATACACACTTTCTGTTGTTTGGTTCGGTACAGTGCAATCCATCATTTCGGCACATTTTTCCGGAGTAGAAGATACACAGACTGGACCGTCCGACTCCTGTGATTCTGGAATAGGGGTGGTTTTCGACTCCAAAAGATCCATTTTGTGAGCCTAAAGACAACAAAAGAAGAAAAAAAACGGAGTCCAAGAAATGAATTACATGCAGAATACTTTCTCTAGAATGGTCACCCAGGAATTAAGCGAGTAAGTCTAAAGGAATCTGTGAAACAATCCAAGCACGAGAACCTCAACTCTAAAAAGATGTCGAACTAGCTAGATCAACTTGATTACCAAATCCTCATCGCCTTCATTATTTTCATTGACAGCAATAAATCAGTTTTCGAAATGATATACATATG
Organism: Paragonimus heterotremus; assembly: GCA_013368495.1. Lineage (NCBI taxonomy): Eukaryota > Metazoa > Platyhelminthes > Trematoda > Plagiorchiida > Troglotrematidae > Paragonimus > Paragonimus heterotremus. Next base: position 52,626 of record LUCH01002014.1, on the reverse strand, counting down.
AAATGCTGAAGCATGAAGTCAGAACTCAGAAGTTCAACAACGAGATCTCTAGAGCTTCTTAACAAAAAAATGAATCGAGAGAGCAGTAGGACTTCTGTAAACTGGTCCTTATGTGACCTTCATCGTTTAGTTCCATTAAAATGTCCTTACTTAGTCAAACAACATTACCATTCACATCACTAAACTTGCTTCGCTGCAACATCACCTAGCATCTCTAGCGAGACTGCGAATCGTGGGCAATCCAGATAGTGAATGGAACGCAATCTATGGTTCCTAGCTTGCTGCGGGTTGCTTTCTGTTCATTGCTGAACTATTGGTTGACCACCGCGCATATGAAGTCATTAATGTGAGAGCCTGATCAGTGTACCTGTAGAAAAATTGAATTGTTCACTAAAGCTTGAGGAAATGGGTAATTACATACCGAAAATCACTCATGCTTGGTCTAAGAATTAGCGTTCCACTAGGGAGTTTGGCTAGCTCACTTTAAAAGAAAGCATTAGATTCGATTCTCGCTGTTACTGAAGCGCATCAGTAGTGCACATCCTCGGGTTAGAAGGAATTTGTGCTCCAGCCCTCAAGACTGTCAGAAGAACATGCTGATTGTTGTTCCACTTACCCGATAATAGACATTATTCAATCAACAAACCCAAACACTCAGCCACAATCTCGTACGAGTGATGTCCAGCTTGTTTTCTTTGGCTTTCGTGTGTATTTCTTCTTCCATAGGCTGAAATGAGTCAGCCATATGTAGCTTCTGTGCAAACGAGAAAGCATCCACCAGGTCTCAGAACGGATGCATGATCGTTTGTTGGGCAGCGACAAACGGTTAATCGAGACGCCACATCTGAGGAGAATAATTGGCATACCCCCTGCAATCCCTATGACCCCGACTCGATGGTTTACTGGATAAGTACCTGAACTATTATTCTATGGTGACCTAGCAACCTGGCTTGTATTCATAGGTCGTGAGTTCGACTCCATGGCGTGCGTGGTACTCATGGGACTCAGTAAGATCGAAATAGTAGTCGATCACGTTGCTGACGGTAATCAAGACTGGACATTTGAGTGTTCAGCTTGCTTGATCATTTCGAAAAAAAGACAGGCAACACCAAAGGTTATGTGAATATAAGAGTTCCGATTAGTTGTAAGTAGTGCATAACGCTTACCAATCATACTACTCGATCCTTTCAAGTCTCGCATCATCAAACCGTATCAACATATAAATGAAGCAACCGACACACCATACAATGCGTCGGTTATTAAACGACTCGGATGAACTACTGACCAAACGCATGGATGTAGGCGGTATGGCCACGAATATAGACCAAACGTCTAAATCGGTAAACGGGTTGATAAATGCGCACAAAAACGGTGTCTGTATAGAGTTCAGTTTTCGAAAATTAGCAATCAGGTCAGTCGGAGACTTGCCAGTATCTCTTAATGTGTCGTTTTAGGGTAGCTCAAAACAGTGTTTGTCGGACGCCGCATACATTATCACTACTTTTGTTATAGGAAGACAGTATAACCCCTGTAAAAAAAAAGCATACGCTTTTGGGTCTCCACCGCATCTATAAGAAATCTTCTTGCAATAAAGTCTAATCTACTTACATGTGTCGGTTGTGGCGAAGCTTCCAACAGTTTTGACCGTTTTGCAGAGGCCACGGAGACCAAACGTAATTTCAGACTACCTGAGTCTGGAAATGAAATGGAGATGAACATTAATCAAAATGAATTAAAAATGCCAAGATGACAACAATCTTTTTGTATATGAGCAGCGCTGACTTTAAAACATTAAGCAAATAGGTGATGATTCATGAACGATAGCCAATTTCAACAGCTCCATCAATTTGAAAAGTGGTCCGCAGGAATCAGTAGTAAAAACCTAATACCAACAAAACTTAATGTTCGTTAATCCCTGATGCTGTCTGATTTTTTAAGTGGCTCAGAAGAATACAGTTGCTTGGGTAAAGACAACATTACTTAGAAAAATACTACTTTCCACAACCAAGGTCACAGTGTACTTGCATTTAAACCTTCCTGTCACACGAGATCAATTTTAATTGGTGCTAGTGTCTAGCATGCACTTCGGGACAACCGAACGGGTTTGGTTATGAAACCACGCGCCTTTTGCAATTAACTTCTGTTTCAACAACAGTGTCCAGTAAGTCAACTGTGAGGGCTCTGTTTGTGAGCAACTATTCTTCCTACATAACTGCATTCGTCATAATGTGCCCCCTAAAAGCGTTACATGCAAGCCGCCGATTCAATCAGAACGTGCTAGGATTATCACCACGAGTTAGCAGAAACAAATGCACCGTGAATTTATCAACGATGCACACCGCCGTCTGACACGATACAGAAGCGAGTGCGAAAAATCTAAACAAGCAGCTACTGACTTATTCGATTCCGAATGGGTCAAAAAGACTGAAGAAGCCATAAAAATTTCAACAGACTTTAGCAGAACGAAAAACAAAAGATCGACTGAATCAAAAATTTCAGCGCCTCAATCTGCCCAAGAAAAAAAAACACCGAACCTATATACAATCTATCAGACTATCAGTTGACACTCAACGAAAAGGCCGTTCTGTTAAAAGGTCTGAAATTCAATTATGCAGACGCATCGACGACAGATTTCGTTGCCTGTTTTGAATCAGGACTGAAACGCAGCGGTCTAGATGAGCAAATGCA